>QEOT01001744.1:520087-563739 GCA_003123785.1 Pterocarya stenoptera
TTCTTTTTTATTTTGTAATGGCGACATCAATTGCATTAATAATGCTGGAACATTTTTCTTGTCAATCATACAGCAATAAATCACATTAAGCTAATGTGGTGGGTTCACAGCCATCGTGTACACAGGCCAACACATCCCTGTAGTCCCTGGAAATGGTGAAGGAATCATAAACCTTTCCATCACTGCTCTTTTTGTACTCGAACAGAAGGGATGAGTGATTGAATGCAGTCAGTTTGACAAAGCCGAAGTCAGAATCTCTGTAAACACTCCAATTGGGCTGAACTGGCCCAAATTCTGATAAGTGGCTCCCTCCCCCTCCAACAACTATATGGATTGTTCCATTCACTGTGCCCGAGTAGTGAGATCTTTCTTTATTCACACACTGATTCTGCATCACCCACATAATCTTTAAGTGATCAAAACTTTTGCGTGAAGTATCTTTAACAGAAAGGGCTTGCCCTTTGATTGAATAAGCATTTGGCAATACTGGAAATATAAATTAAATAAATAAATTTTCATTCAAAACATGGGAAGATTTCTATTATTCCTAACCTGGTAAATGGGGCATGTTCTCTCGTAGTTATGGATGTGGCCAAAGAATGCAATGTCTACTTTGTACTTCTGCCAGAGCTTTTGCAAGCTTTCCCTTCCCATGGGCTCCCCAAATGAGCCATCCTGCCATTGTGTGGAGGAATAACCAAGCACACGATGAGCAGCAAAGATCAACCATGGCTGTTTTTGTCTATCGGCTGATGCAAGACAGTTCTCTATGAATCTGTACTGTTCAGAACCCTCCCTCCAATCATGTTCGCTGTCAGCTATACAGAAGTGGAACATGCCATAATCTGTTGAATACCTGTAACGACCAATCAACAAGATTTTCAAAAGGGAAGTTTGGACTTGTCAGTGTGGGATTTAGCAAGCAGAGCAATTCAAAATGAGACTTATAAAAATGGTCCTTAATAGAAGCAGAAATAACCTTCTTTTTTATTTGTTCAAAAACTGGGAAATATCATAAGCCAGTGCAGAAGATTTTATTAACTAAGCAACATACTGGCACATTTTAGCATGCTTTAAAAATTCTTGTAGACAGTAACCTTGTAGACAAAGCCTGAATCTCAACTCCCCCCTGATCACTAACATTTACTGTTTATCTTTCTGAACTCTTTCTTCTAATGGCACCTTTAATAACTCTAAGAGGGAATTCACAGTACTAATAAAAAATTAATAACTCAAAGAAGATTCGATATTATTTACCAAAACTTGGCTCTGTTCTCAGCAGGAACATAAAACATGGTTTCGGCAAGGACACCACATTCACCACCTGAATCATTAGAGTCATAGAAGGATCCTGTCCCTGGTACATCTCGTTCATGATTGCCACTGCAGGAGTACTATAAGTGAGTTCCAACCAATATAACCAAAATATGCTTCAAACATAACTATACATGCAATGCAGCAAGCATCCGAACCTTGCAATCATATATGGTACTGTTGATGCAATGTCCTCGACCTGTGATGTGAACTGGTCCCACTGTGATATGTATCCATTTGCATAGGTGATGTCTCCAATGTGAAAAACAATGTCGATGTTATCCAAGTCTTTGATGAGTTGATCGGTGGTATTGAGTGACCCTGGCTGATAATTACTGTACTCATTAGAACCATCACGTTCAGCCTGCAACACATGGGAACAAAGTGTAAATATCTTATTTTAAATTTGGGAAAATGTATAATATCTACCTAGAAAGCTACAAATTTACCGGTGACAACTTTTATTGTCCATTCAACATTCTTTTGGTAGTTGATACTTGCTAGGGAATACACTTTACAATGAGAACTGGGAAAAACAAAGGAATAAAAACAAGGAACCTCTCTAAGATCTATTGACACCAAAGGAAGAGGAACCACTGGTAAGAAGAGATTTGGAGAAGCAACTATAACCTATGGGACATACGTGCTTAACAGTTGCTAGGATTTCATCTTCTCCAATTGCATAGGAAAGAATTGTTGCACTAAATCACAATTACAGGTCATAAACTCGCTGAATAGTTTCTATAATCATTGCTCTCTTTACTTTCACTCATAAATTGGTTAGGCATGCTTAGGAAGACATTGCTTGATGCATTTCTTCCGCCAATAATACAGTATTAGTTCGTTACAGTAGGAAAGAAAAGATCAATTCATTGACTTTTGAAACATATGTAAAGAGAATTTCTCGATTATTATTTTGATAGCCAAAAATTATCATTCATTATTGTAATCAGATTCCATTAGATCAATAAATAAAGAATGAAAGGAGATGGAATGATGGAAACAAACCATATCATTCAAGGTCCTGGAACTGGAAGTAATATTAACAGGTCAGGAAATAAAAACATAGAGTAAGAAATAAAGGTTTACTAGCAGAAGGTACTCCTTCCTCATTTATCATACTTTCGATAACTTATAATACTACTACCTTTCCCATGTCACCAAATATTACAACACGCTGTAATGAGTCCTGCCCTGGATATGGCGATGACTTGAAATGATAAGATTTGCTCCAGATATAGGAACCATTAAATAACCTATGGCCAAGCTTATAAGTGTACCTGAATAACCATCATCATAAGAGCCTTAAGAACAATAATCTAAGCACTTTCACAACATAAAGCTTATTGGTTAAGGTACTTACAGTGAGTTTGGCCACAATTCTTTTAAGAAACTTGTATGGATGAAACCAGGATCACGCCAACCAACTGTCCGTGCCGGTGGAGCTGCAGAATGGAGAGCCCAAATTCGTTATTATATTGATTTAGTGTCATTTTCATATTCTTGGGTCAATTTTTTCCCTGTTTAGGTCCACAGAGAAGTTCAAATGCTTCTCCTAGTTTCTCCCTATAGTTTCTCAAGTTTTCTGTATTTAAGTAAAATTTGGTAGTTTCTATATTGTGTTTCTCTTTCAATTCTACCCCGACCTTCCAAATTTCTCCTGAACGGTTGGCCAAACAGTAGTCTTCAGTAGCGATATACAATAGAATCTTGACAGAGTCAATTCCCAACTCATTCTGTGAGAAGTTCTCATTTATTTAGATATTATGAAAATTCCTCAAGTATTAATCCACAATAATATTCTTCCTTCCTTCCTTGCTAGCTTTCTTTTGTTTCCCTGTTCTCATATTTAATTTTTATCAATCACTGAGGGATGAGCCTGATTAAGGAATAGTTGTATCATATAAAAGCACAGCATGTCAGGATTTTCAACATGATATGCTTACAATAGCTTGCTAGCCAAACAGGGTTTTCATTTGAAAGTAACCAATCAAGCAACTTAAAAATAAAAGGTTACAGCCTCGTCAGAGTCGCATAATTAGAGGACATGGTTCATACCACACATGGAATTTCGACTAAAAGTCAATGTTCCAGCAGGCGATTGAGATTGAGGTTCTCCCTTTAGACCCCACGCAACAAACGGTACAGCCTCAATAACGTTATAGCCACTGGTCCAGGTTACTGTCATCTGAATGATAGCAGAACAATGTTTTGTGGACATGTGAGTGCTCATATTCTTAAGTCCAGAACAATAAATTACACAAAACATTGCTACATTACATTAGACAACTTTGGCTTCCACAATAAAACTAACATTAGGGCCTGTTTGAATATAGAGGTTCATCTCATCTAATTTCAACTAATAATATCACTACTATTCACAAACTATCTTAACTCATCTCATCTCACTATCCAAACGGGCCCTAGTGATAATCGATATTATATATAATATTCTATCAATAATTTAGGTAGGCTTAGCAATTAATATCCATGAACAGAAAAGACATAATGAACTTACCTCATTCCAAGACTTCCCTTGGGAGAGGCGAGGGTAAAGAGGTGCTTTTGGATTAACAAAAGCTATAGTATTTGATACTGCCAACAATTTTGGCTGCAATACAGCAACACAAACTTAGTCAACACTTGAAGTGTCCTTGGCTTTCCTGAATAATTTAGGCTTGAGAACTAGAAGAAAGTAAGTAATTTGCCCAGTACAGCACAAGTTCCATGTGAGAAATATGTAGTATAATGAAGCTTTGAACAATAAGAATAGAATTGATTACAAATCCCTAAAACGGCAGACAGATAAGGAATCACATTTGACAAACCGCCTGAGAATAATGCAAATGAGAAATCTGACCGCTGATTGATCAATCGAAATTTCAAAGAAGCTTTCCCTGTCTTTGTATAATCGGCAGTGGAATCGTTGGCAAACTTGTACTGAAAATTCAAACCATCATTAATTAGTCTGAGAAAAAGTTAATTTTAAATGGTTCAAAATTGAATGGAGTTAGCATAGGATATATTGCAATAACAAATACCTTTATTGGAGCTGAGCATATATATGGAGCCTGCTGTCTTGGTTCATCATCGGATGGGCAGGTAGATGAGCTGTCATTATAGGATCATTTTATTTTATTTTTCAATCCACAGGCTCCAAGATATGGATTAACAAAAATCCTAAAATGAGAACTTATCAATATCAACTGTAATGAGCATGATTATGGTCCTATAAAACATTCAGAAATGATTGCTAATGGATGCAGCGAGACCAAGTATTAAGGCTTACAAATTTACAGTTACTTTCCGAGTTTAGTATTGTTTTTTGAATTCTAGTACTCCAAACAGTCAAACTCGTAAGAAAGATCATGATGGAAATTCATTAGAGGTACAAAGGCAAATATTACTTGAACTTTGCTGGAGAAAAGACAGCGACCCAATCATCTTCAGAAGGGCTAGGACTGTCAATTTTCACTGTTATCCACTGAGAATCTTCCCCCTGTGTGTAAATCAATCAGATAATGGTTACTACATAGATGTTGGTGTCTTGCACCGAAAACAGGTACGAGGGACTTGCTTCAGCTTTGTCTCAACTCCATTAATAATTACAGATGAATGAATGGCCACTATACCAACATGAGATAGTACCCAATTAGTCATTAATCGATTGAATTTATAGATAAATCGCTTTCATACGTTAGCAGCTTTCAAAATCTCTTTATTCCCCATCCTTTGAAAACGAACCAAACAAGGACTTTCAGAAGTCAACAAAGTAAACCTCTTTAAACCCAAAAATGAAAAGAAGAAGAAGAAGTAGTTCCTGTTACCTTGATGCCTAGAAGGACCGGTTCAGCTTTAATGGAGGCATTATCGTGAAGGGCGTAGAGGGCCCTATGGATGGCGATCTTGGACAGCGGCTGCTCGCCAACTCCATGTCCTCCTACATGAATTGCAACACAACGCACTAGCAACAAAAAAACCAAGGGAACTCTCAGGAAAGACACCAGTCTCTCCATTGTATAAAACGACCAAAGCATGATTCATCCAACACTCAATCATTGTGTATATAAAGAAGCCGGCCATAGTCTATATATTTGACTATTCGTGCCAAGTTAAAAAAAGACTATTTTATGATAGACGAGAGATAATATTAATGGAAAAAAATTAAAAATGTGTAATTTCATGATTCTAATTTCATGGTTTTGTTTTTCTTGGCGCACACAACTCAGGCTCACGAGAGCTGGCCAATTACCATTTCACACGCAGCTAGCCATACATAATATAATATAAGAGAAATGATTTGTATAAATCTTAAACTAATTACATTGAAGATCACGTTCAGAAAACAAGATTACTTTCTCGTTAATTTGGTAAAACGGCACAGTCAACTTATTCTTTTTTATTATTATTTTTAATTATTTTGATATTATTAAACTGATATTATAAGATATATTTTATGCTTCTGTTTAAGTTAAACGCCTGGGCTTGACTTTCTCCATCACCCGTTCACATGAGATTTATTCATTTGAGAGTTGACATTACTGCAAGAATAGATCAGCATGCCTCCAAGGAATTGCAAGACGACCCTACTTACGTACCCTTCATCGTTCTAACATGGAGAGACGAAACAAATTTGGACCATTTCTGTCATAGTGGGCGGGGGGATAGTTGGGTAAGCAATAATGTTGGTCCTTTTCATCACAAAGCTCTTTCATCCTCTCGGCATCTATCTGTATTTTATTGAAGTTATATATTATAAGTCCCTTTTTTAATTTATAAAATTATTATGAGTAATCTCTTAAGATGGCACCTCTTTCTAATTTTACGATGATTCTTTTCAACGAAACGATTTGTTTTTCGTTTGTCCACAAAACAGAGATTTGGCATGCAAATTGAATGGCAATAGGGCATTTTCAGGAAAAAAAAAATATTAGTGTCTCAACATGGGAACCACCACCATGACTCCTCTAGTTTGTTTTCATAATTATTCTCAACTTATCTTACTTATTTAATTATTACAATTTTTTTAAATTCATACACAAAATAAAATAAATAATTTAATTTTTTTAAATTTTAAAATAAAATTAATATTAAAAATATATATTTTAATAATATTTTATTCAACTTTTAACTTTTATTTTAATTCATCTCATCTCATCTGTAAAAATAAACAAATTAACATCACTTTTCTTCATAGGTGTACCTTGAGCTAGGAAAATAGGACCGCTTTCTAGGGCTTGGGCCAATACATCGCAAACCATCTTTTCACCTAAGCCCAAAACTCCTCACAAATGACAAATCCAACTTGTGATTAAAGTAGCTATAACTGAAAAATAAAATATAAATATAAACATAAATATTAGAGAGAGAGAGGGAGAGATTTCGATGATCTAATTCTCTCAGCCGAACAGGAACGCTGGAGATCGGAGACCAATCCCATGATCATTTATTCATTAAGAAGCTGAAAAATCTTGGAAAGAAGAAAACTTTAGATTAATAATAGTTGTGTAAAATACATATTTTATTTGCACAATCTCCAAAAAGAATCGAACATACCATATTAATGTTTAGTGTTAATGAAGAAGTATCGTAAATGTTCTCTTTAACTGATCTAAATTATATACAGATATGTGATATATTTAGTACAGAAAATATTGCTTCTCTATTAAGAACTAGATTACAGCCAATAACCCAAAAATACAAAAATTCATATACCAATTTTAATGTCACCCACATCAAGCTGAGCAGCAATTTCTTCCAAATGCTTCTTGACGCTCATATCAATCAGTTTGGAGCCAGCATTCCCATACTTGACGGTGAACCCGGCCACCAAGCTCGGGTCAATCAAGCTCTTGATCCTCATGTTCTTGGCCCCAGTCAGCTTCTGCACCTGCTTTGCGATCTGGGCCAAGTGTTGCGACTCCAGCTTCACCACCGAGCTCACCACTGGTCTCGGTCAGCTTGTTGTAAACCACCTCGAACTCCTTCTCAATCTCCTGGCTCAGGTCGCTCCTCTTGCCGTCCACCAGGATGTTGAGAGAGTTGGTCGTGTGGGGCTGGAGGCCTGACAACACCGATATTTCGTTGAGCACATTGCACTTCTTCTCCTCGTCGATGGTGGGGTTGACGAAGAATTCGTACACCTGCGAGTCCGAGAAAATCTTCTCGATCTTCTCGATGTCTGCGCTAGTTGTGTCGAGGGTGTTGTTGGACTTCAAGACGTCGGCGAGAGCCAAGGTGTAGCTCCCGGCGGCTGCGGAAGACATTCTGGCACCGCCCTTACCATTAGAAACGAAGAGTCTCAGTTTGAGTCTGAGAGATGGGAATGCGGTGGAGAAAGATAGGCTGTGGGTTAGGGTTCTTGGGATTCCAACAGACACTGGAGATTTGGGGGATTGGAGGGAGATAGGGCCGTGTTGGAGGACGACCATGGCTGTTGGTGGCGGAATGCTTTGGCTAAGGTGGAGGGTGGAGGAAGTGTATTGGGGGGTTTTGGACCGTTGGTGTTGAAACGGACAGAGAGGATTGGAAGGAGTTCAGTGACATACAGTGGCTGGCTAAAATATGAGATTAGTATCTTAAATTATTTGGAGCAGCATATCCCCTTATCTACAAAAGATAAGGAATTGAAATTTGACACGCGTATGCATTTCAATGTGTAGGAGAATTTGATTCAAGAGAATCCAAAAATGCAACCCCTCGGTCTTATAACATGCATAAATATTTCATTTATTATTTTTATTCTTCTATTTAAATAGAAAATCACTTTGAAATTTAAAGATGCATAGCACTATAGAAAGTATTTCTTTTTTAATAGTACTATAATTACTCTGTGCAGGATTTCAAGTTCCGGAATGGAATCGAACTATTTGTTCAGAAGAATCTGGTGAAACAGTCTGTTTCAGAATGCCACTATAACCAATATCAGAGGCATCTGTTTCAACAATTTTAAAGGAATCAGAAATAGGGATACCAAGACACAGAAGAGATTTGACACGTGTCTTGATTTTTTTAACAAGGGCAGTGTGAATTTCTGACCAAAGTGGAGGATTTTGTTATAGTCGTTTAAAAAGTGGAGAACATTGTTTCCTCATGTCTTGGTAGAATTCAGCAACATAGTTAAGAAATCTAAAAAATCTTTGTAATTGTTTTTTATCAAGAATAACATCAGAAAATTTGTCAGCAAATTCAATGGTCCAATTGATAAGCCTGATTTTGCCTTCAGAAATATCATAACTAAGGAATCGAATCTTGGTTTGAAACAATTTTATTTTTCTAACAGAAACAATTAGACCATTTAATCTAATGATGTCAAGAAACGAATTCAAATGTTTCTAATGTTCATCAATAGATTTAAAAAATATGAGAATATCATCAATGTAGATAATAGAGAAATGAGTAAATGAATTGAAAATATCATTTATGATATTTTGAAATTCACTCGGAGTATTTTTGAGATCAAAAAGCATAATATTCCATTCAAAATGGCCAAAAGGGGTAGCAAAAGTAGTTTTGTATTTGTCTGACTCACTAATCTGGATCTGCCAATATCCTAACTTAAGATCAAACTTGGAATAAACTATAGCATCACAAAACCTATGGTTCAAATCATTCTTATTGGGAATGGGATACCTAATCCACTCTAAGACTTTATTCAAGGGTTTGTAATTAATAACTAAACGCGGGATACCACACTCGATCTCAGCATTTTTTTGTACATAAAAAGCAGCACAAGACCAGTGTAACTTACTATGCCTGATTATCTTTTTATTGAGGAGATCATCAATTTCTTTTTTGCAAAATTCGAAAGGGGATACCACGCTCGATCTCAGCATTTTTTTGTACATAAAAAGCAGCACAAGACCAGTGTAACTTACTATGCCTGATTATCTTTTTATTGAGGAGATCATCAATTTCTTTTTTGCAAAATTCGAAAGTCTCTCTATTCATCTGAATAGGTCAAGCTTTAGTGGGAATATCTTTTTCATTAAAATTCTTAATATAAAGTAGAGAAACAACATGTTTCTTCCTATGCCAAAAAGCATTGGAAAGATCAGAACAAATTTCAAAAATCAATTTTTTGTTAAAATCATCGATTTTTTATTGAAGCAAATTACAGGATAATTATTTAGAAATCTTTTTATATCTGATTTCCTGCTGGAGAAAATTTAAATGTTTGTTTTTTGCAGAAAGCAAAGATTTCAAACTTTATCCGTATCAATTTCAATTCGAGAAGCAAATTTAAATTTAACTTTCTAACCAAGAATGTTGGTAGTAATACCATCTTTTTCAATTATGAAATGATATAAAGAATAAATGAAGGGGATTCCTAATATGACTTTATCAGACATATTTTAGACTAAAATAGATGAAATTTTAAAACAGACGTTATTTTGGCAAACATGAGCATTGTTGAGCTCATAGTTGATCTTCATCCGAGATCCACTTGCCGTAAATAAACGTTCAGTAGATTTCTTAAAATACTTGCTAGGAATTAAACCTTCTTGAATACAATTCAAATCAGAACCAGAGTCAATCATAGCAATAATAGAAAATGAAAAATCATGTGAAATAATAATAGTAACACGTGAAAACCATTATGGAGAAATGGTATGATGGATCAAACAGATCTGGTTATCAGAAGATTTCTCTTCTTTCTGTTCATTTTGATTGTTTTCCTGATATTACAATTGCTTTGGATGTTAAATATTTCAACTTCTGACTATGATATGTTAAAAGAAAGCAAACATCTTGCTCTTGTTTACCGCATATATATATACATATTAATATGTGTATTTAAATAGAATAATAAAAATAATAAATCATATGTTGGTGTATGATATAAGGATAATAAATAAAAATAAATATTTAATTTAACCTGTTTGGATTAAGAGTTAAGTAAGATGAGTTAGATGAAAGTTGAATAAATATTGTTAGAAAATTTTTTTTTTTAATATTATTATTGTTTTAAGATGAAAAAATTAAATTATTTATTATATTTTATATATAAATTTGATAAAATTGTAACGATAAAATGACTTGAGATCACTTCTTAATCCAATGAACTTAGTTTATTTTATTTTTGTTCTTCTACTTTACAACCTCAAATCCTCCCCCCACCGATTTCTTTCGCATCACTTCGTGCTTATCTAAAGCACGTGTCTTTTATGCCAATTCGTAATAAAATAAAAAGGAAAAATTAATTTTAATTTTCTACATTATAAATTTATAATGGTAAGGTGTAGTGTAAGTTTTGGCCCTAATCCTTTTATAGGGCTTCTTAGCATTTTTATTTTATTTTATTTTTTACTATCGGGAGTTCTAACAATAATTAAAGGATTGAGAGATGAATTGAGATGGTTTATGAATAGTAGAAAATAATATTTTTTAATATTATTATTATTTTGAGATTTAAAAAAATTAAATTGTTTATTATATTTTGTGTAGAAATTTAAAAAAATTATTTTGAAATTTGAAAAAAGAAAAAGAATTATTATATTTTATGTAAGAATTTAAGAAAGTTGTAATTATGAAGATAAAATGAGTTGAAAAAGTTTATGAATTCAAACGAGATGGAAAACGACATAACCAGTTTAGATTTTGATGCGAAAAGAGATCTTAAGAAGTAAATAATTATTCGGTACTCCTTTCTCCAATCTTACCATAATATATCATGTTGTTAAAAAGCAATCTTTACCTTAGGAATCTCTCAAGGACCGGATGCAATCAAACGGAATGGGGTAGCTGATTGGAAGTTGGGCTCAAAACACTTGATAAGCAAATAATGGACTATGGGGCTAGAAATCGGCCCACGTATGGCCTAAGGTTTACTCTAATGAAAAATTCTACACATTATTTCTACACTACATATGAATTTTTTTTTTTCTTATCAAATATGTGGTATGTGAATAATAAGTAGAAAAATTCAATTATTATAAGAGAAATAAAACAAAATAAAAATTAAAAAATAAATAAAAATAAATATAATGTATGGTGTATAGAATGATGACTAGTAAAGCTCTAATCTAATTGCGAGAGGGACATGATGAAAAATTAAAATCAGAAAACAAAAAAGAAAAATGTTAAATGGCCTCTCATTTTGTTTCCTTATTTTGATATCTCTTTATTTTATTTTTTATTATTATTATTTTTCTTAATAGTTAAGAAAGTAAATATTAGAAAATTCGTATATTTTTTTATTTTTTTTTAAATATTTGAATGACATTGCCCGACAATAAAATGCCATAAACTCAGTTTTATCCACAATAATTGATCAATCGTTGGTAAATTAATCTTTTGGGTTTTATTTTTTGAAATTTTGGCTCAAATGGGCCTTTTTTTAAAATTGTATTTTAAAAAGTTTTTTGAGCCCTAAATCTAATGTTATATCTGCTAAGGACAAATTAATATGAAGCGTGTCAACTTTAGTGAATGTCAAAAGTTCAATAATTACCATGTAAGTTGATCCAAAATGATACGAGAAATGGTTGTATGTCATTTGAGTTTACTTCTTCACTCTAATCACTTATTTATTTATTTAATAATTAATAAAGTAACTTTTACGATATATTTTTTAATATTTTAATAATATTTTAAAAAATATTGTAATCAAATAATATTGTAATCAAGACTTGGTAAAAAGTCAAGCTTAGCAATGGCTAAGTTGTGGCTCCAAGTTTTGACACATGGGAAAAGATACTCTGCCGCTCCAACTTGACCGCTCTAGTTGATCGTTAGTCTTCTTTTTTTTTATTTAGTGATTAAAGAAATAATTTTAAATGTATTGATGTATTTTTTTATTTTTTAAAAATATTTAAATATATTAAAAAATTATGAAAAAAAAAACCAAAAAGTTAAAGGCTGTCAACTTGAGCGAGCTACTCAAGGCTGTCAACTTGAGCAGCAGAGTAGCCTGACTCTTTTGACACATATATTGGATAAACCATAATGGGATGTGATAGATGATGTGCAGCTATGACCTTTCTCGAATTTTTCTAACAAGAAATAATTTGTATAACTCTTAAACAGATAAATTTTGTATAAATTTTTATAAAAAAGTTAGATAATATTTTTTAAAAAAAATTATTATTTATTAGTGAGACTTATTTTTTTTACAAAAAAAAAAATTATATAGAATTTATGTATTTAAAAGATGTAACTAACATTACTCTACTTCCCGTGTGTCTCTGCCCATGGTGCTGCTGGTAATATGCTCTTCAGTCACGTTAAAAGATAGCACCAAGTACTTAAGAGCATGTCATTTCCGAATTCCCTTGATACGTATGTGATATGAAATTCTAGAAAAATATTTTCTCCAGTAAAAAAGAGATGGTTATATAAAGTGTATCTGAATGAAAAGAAATAGGATTTTGGCCCTCAACTGAAAATAAATAAATACATAAAATAGGTCTCATAGTATTGTTAGTTTTGTACAGCTTGGTTGGTTTGTTATTATGGCGGTCCGATTTGATAGCTCGATTTGTCAAGATTTCATCACAATTGTTTTGGTAGAGTTTCAATGAGTCCTGTTGTCCGCTTTAGCTAGGGTGCAACGGGTCTAATTTGGTTTGATTTTAGATATTTTAAAATCGAACTTACATATATTGATTTTGAGATTTGAAGAATCGATACTGCACCAGTTATACACATAAACTGGTACTTATAATTTTATTGGTTCGGTCTAGTTTTTCCGGTATAATATATTATAATACATAATAATATAGTGATAACATATTGTAGTATATTATAATATATATTATAATTGTATTATAGACTATATATAGTGATAGAGTGGCACTACATCTATCGCTCCCAGCTATTGCTGGGAGCTACCGTTAGTTATAAGATTTTTTTTTTTTTACTTTTTCATTCATTTATTTTTTAACACTTTTAAATATTTTTTAAAAAAATAAAAAAAATCACAATATTATTAAAAAATACTTACTTAATCACTAAGTAAAAATAAATAAAAAATCGCAACGGTAAAATTGAGCGGTAGAAATGAGCGGTGATAGTACTATTTTCCATAGTGATATATTACAATATATTATAATAAATAGTGATATAATATTAATATAACTATTAATACAATAGACTATAGTGATAATATATAATTCTTTATATAGAATCTTAAATTTAATATTATATTAATTAGAAATTTATCATATAATACAAAATTATTTTATATACAATTATATATATTATATATAAAAATCATATATAATAAAAAATCATATAAAAATATTTTATATAATATAAAAAATTAAAATATATAGATATATATATGAACCAATCCTGTCCATTGTTAGAAAAAAGAAAATCGGAACCTGATCAATTTTGACCGATTGTGAGAAAAATGAAATTGGTACCGGACTGAACCCAACCGTCCGGTTCGATTTACCGGTTCATCAATTTTCTTTTCATCCCTAGCTTCGGCTCAGATAGCTCCTGGGAAAAATTTTAGCATTGTTTTTTTACTCGGGAAGCACTAGGTAGAGAATTCAGTCAAAGTTTGCGCGAAACTCACTCCACCGAAGAGTTCGTTCGAGAATTGCTCAACAGGTCGCTTGAGCAAATATCGGATAGAAAGTTCGCTCGAGCGAATAATGCAGAAAAATGAAAATTAGGACTTCGACTTCCATTATATAACACTATAAATATGTACTTAATGAACAGTATAGTCGGTTCTGAATAATGAATTTCGCCTCAAACTATATTTTATCATTTCTCATAATAATAATAAAAATTTTACCATGTAAAAGTAGGTACGTTAATGCTGAATCACGTTAATTTTATACGGTGTAATTGATTGATTGCTCTTGTTTGCCTTTTACCTTTTCTTGTCATTGTTTTCAAAACATTATTTGTTAGTGCCTAAACATTATAAGGCTCGTTTTATGCATTGTTTCTTTTCACTTGACTTGGAGAATCTTGATCCCGAAATTCTAGATTTGAACAGGGCCTAAACGCGTTGGAAGGAGTAGAAAGTTTGTGGAAAATGAAAGTTGCATTTTCTCCCTTGTGGTACTGCATTTCCAAGAAGGAAACAAAGTTGTCTCTCTCTTTTGCTATTAGAAACTATTTGTAACCTGCATCAAATGCTTATGACATATATTCCAGTTAAAACAAAAAAGTAAAGCTTGCTTTGACAGACATATATGTCTGTCACGTACACCAATAATATAGTTTAAACTCTAGCTCTGAAAAAATGTATGGTGCTTATAAAAAGCTGATTTTGGTTAAGAAGTCATCTATATTTATATATATATATATATATATATATATGCGTGGAAGGGGCTTAATCATCTTCTAAGGGTTTGGCATGGTCCAATAAGCTAATAAATACAAGGCCTAATCCCATATGAGCCTAATCTGGATGGAGCCAGACCATTAATTACCTGAGTATTTCGGGATGAAAGAGTTATCGGCTCATTTGGAGATAACATAAGTCCTAATATTCCTAAGGTTGGAATTTCAAATACTGGTGAGATGGTTATCGAGTATGATCCAAAGAAGTCACAAAACTCTATTTGTAGAGTTCACGTACGATTATAATCTCATATGAATATTTGGCGGGAAAAATCATATTACTTTTCACTGACTTAAGCATCGGAGGTGTCCCATCGAACCCCCAAACTCCTTTACTCTTTGGTTGCATGTAATCACGTGTGAGAAGTTATATATGAAACACGTCCTTAACAATGTAGTTTGAAGTATCATTCAACTTAAATCAAGTGGTGCCTAAAGGAACACCGATGTGGCCGTTTTTCTCCTGGATATATAAATAAAAATAATGCTACATACAGTCATAAAGTGTACAAGAATTATGCAATCGTTTAAAAGAGTGAGGTTTACTATTAAAAATTTAATTTTTTTCATGTGAATCTCATATTTATTATTTTTTTTAAAGAAATTGCATTATGCTTATATAATCCACAAATACAAATATAATTTCTCTATAAACAAATAGAAAAGTGCCAGCGAGGATCGAGCATTACTTACATGCTGGGCCGTTTTCTTTTACGTGATCAATGCGGCAAGAAACAAATACAAATCAAACCTTTAGACCTCGGCTGGAGTCTTGACACTGCATGCAACATCCGTCAATTAATGATAATATATATATATGAGAAATATTTTAAATACAAATAAATATTATAATAATAAACACATAAATTGATGTGATTTGATATAATATTTTAAATTATAAATCTAATTTTATTATAAAATAAATCCAACCGCATGATTTAAAGCTAAATCAATTTGTGAATTTATTTTTATAAATTTATTTATTATTGTAGCACTTATATATATATATTTGAATCATGATATATAAAGTTTCAATTATACAAATCTCTTAAGGTTTTTTATAAATAAAAAAAAATAGACCCCACGAGAAAAAGTGAGGCTTGTCCATTTCTTTTCACGGGCCGGTGAGGTGCACTTTTTTTATAAAAGGTTGATGTGAAGCTTGTACATTTAATACTTGTTTATAGCATGATTAGAAAAAAAAATACTTGTTTATAGCATTATTATATATATATATATATACATATATATATATATAAATATTTATACACACACGTAGAACGTCCTCGTGTATTACCAAAATCATCATCAGATCACATGCTGCATGCATGATCATGAGAACCATGGGCTGCATGCGACCGACAGACATACGTGTAGTACTATTAATTACTACTAATTTTTATAAGTTTTGGATTTGCCATGATCAGAAGCAAAAAGATAATTGCATGCGTCTTTAGATTTTTTTTTTTTTTTTTCCTCTCGTTATGTTTCTTCTCTCACGCATAACTTCTTCTTCTTCTTCTTCTTCTTTTTCTCCTACAATGAAGTACTCGGGCATAACTTCTTAATTAGTTCAATAGATGATCAGCAGCCTGGCCTGTGGATTGCTGATCAATATTTGCATGATTGTTAGGCTTTTCTTTTATCAACTTTTGTGATCGTGATAAGGATCATGTTTGAATCCCTCGTTCATGTTTCAAATATGTGAACTGGTTTTGATTAATATTAATCAAACAAAGTCATGATTAAAGAGTGCATATGTGTGTGTGTATATATATATATATGTATGTATGTATGTATGTATGTATGATTCGATCATATATATATTTTTATATTGAATGAGAAAACAATGAATATAATGATCTATCAATACCTTAAAATAGCAAAAGCATCCCTTATCTTAAAAATTTAAACTAATGTAAATATGTAAATTTTATTATTTAATTTATATCCTTAATACTTTTCCTCAAGTGTAAATTAAATTCTCTCTCAATAAATGACCTAAAACGTAGAATATTTAACTCGATGAGGTAAGTAGTGCTTAATGGCAGGAAATATTGGCGAATAGATGTCCATTTCAAGGAATGCTATACAGGGGTAGTGAAAGCAAAAAGTTTCTTTAACCAAGAAAGCTCCAAGAAATATCCGTTTCTCTTGGATTTTCTTTAACTGATTCTCATGCTTCGCCCTTGCTGAGGGGGAGCCCATGTTGGCGCATGAAACCCCTCCTTCTGCTGGAGGGGATGGAGGGGCCCTATCCTATGTATAGATCGTAGTAAAGACGATAATATCTTCATTGTTCAAGGTGCCGATGAGATATCCTGTGGACATAGATGGGGAGTCGGGTTTCATCTTTACAAAACCTGAGATGTCAAAAACTGCAGAGGACTTCCACTTTGCCCTGGTCATGAAGTTTGTGCGCTTTCAGCCTACGATAGATGATATACGGTTGGCTATTATTAAATCGTGGGGTTTATTGGATATTCCGACGGTGAGTGTAATGGATGATTTCCATGTGCTGGTGAAGATGCAAACCGAAAGGGATTTTGTGCATGGCTAGTCAAGATAAGGTCGGTTGATTGCTGGATCAATCTTCAGGCTCTTTCATTGGACAAAAGAGTTTAATCTATGTAAAGAATCAACGTTAGCATCTCAATGGATTTTCCTACTAGCCTTGCCTCTTCATATGTATCGGACGGATGTATTGCAGATTCTTGCGACAAGATTTGGGAGATTCTTGAGGATTGATAATGCAACGCTACATATAACCAGAGCTTCAGGAGCCCAGATGTGTGTGGAGATATATTTAACAGAGGAGTCGGTGCAGAGGTTTCCAATAGTGATGGCGACCAAAAAAATTATGCAGGAGGTCTGGTATGAAAGACCAGGATTTTATTGTAAGAAGTGATGTCGCCAAGGGCACACGTCTGTTGTTTGTCAGGCTGATGAAGGTCTTCTATGTAAGGAACGGGACGGGGAAAAGGGGTGGTCAAGAAATCCTGGCAAGAAACCAAGAAAATGAAAAATGTGCAGGAGGATCCAAGTGTAGAGGCAAAGAAAGACCAGAATGACAATGTAGTTGACTTGACAGCAATGAAAGGTAAAGAGGTGATAGTTAGCGGGGAGGATGAAGTTTTTGATGCAAGGAAGGATCTAGAGAGTTCGGAGATGGAAATGGTGGAGAGGTTATGAGAGGAAGAGGAGACGGAAGAGCAGCCTTCAATCCAAGAACTCAACACGGTGGTCACTACGGATAAAGTGTCGTTGCTGGTTGCTGATTGGGGGGGGGGATATCCTGCAGAAGATTTATTCTTGGCTAATGGCTTGAAGTCTCCGAGTAGTGGGGGCCGTGGTCAAGCAGCGATGGCTTCCGAAGTTCTTGACATGGAATGTAATCTGAATTCTGTTATATTACCACCGGAGGTACGTATGGGGAAGAGGATTATAATGTACATGGTTTGGATAGACATAAGGGATTTGAACCTGATGCAGTAGAGCCGGACGTGGATAGTGAAGATGAATGTCAGGAGGTATGGTGCGATGAGGTCCCTGGTGAAATATTGAAAGAGCATACGTGTTTAGGAGATATAGAGGTGGTTATTCCCGTACATGACAGGGGAGCGACATGTATGACGAGCATGGATTCGGAAGAGGTCAGGAATATGGCTAAAGGTCAAGAAGCGAGTATGTTTGAGACGGGTTTTTCTTCTAAAAAGGAGATGGAGGATGAAAATTTGAGGTTGGGGAAGGAGAAAGTCTATGACTCGGATGTGGATCCTAGCCGATTGCCCAGCCAGTCGAATGGTAAGAAAAGTAAGGCTGTTAAAAAATCACAACAGGTTCACTCACGTCTTGTAAAACTGAATTTATGAATGACTCAGTGTTGTTTTGGAATGTGAGGGAATTGGGCCGTTCCAGGAGGAGGTTAAAGAGTTTAGTTAAAAAGACAAATGCTGCTTTAGTGGCTATTTCTGAGCCATTTTCTGAGGAGTCTCGCATGCCTTTGCTGGGAATGTATTTGTCTACAAACTTTTATTGTTCTAATGAAGCTGAAGGTGGCAAGTTATGGATTTTTTGGATAGATGATCAAGCTTTTGAGATAGTGTGTAAATCGGCCCAGATGGTGACAGGGTGGTTTTTTAATGGAGAATTAAAAGATCTTAGTTACCTTTGTCTATGCCAAATGCACTCAAATAGGAAGAAAAGATTTATGGAATGATTTGGAGGAGGTACAGGTGGGTGATGTGCCGTGGATGGTGTTAACTTCAATGTCATTCGTACTGATGATGAGAGAATTGGAGGCAATCCAAGGCGTTTATCCTCTATGGCAGACTTTAATGACTGCTTAGATAGCTGTGGACTTTTTGAACTCTCACATGGTGGGAGACAAATGTCCTGGTGCAATGGGCATGAGGGAAATTCTAGAAGTTGGGCAAAGTTGGATAGAGTGGTCATAAATAACTTTTTCTCATCTCAATTTCTACATGCACAAATGGAATATTTAGGGCAGATGATTTCTGACCATTTCCCAATGACAGTTTCTTTCATTAGACAGTCGGCTTCATATGGGCCTTTTCCTTTTAGATTCCAAAACATGTAGTGTTCACATGAGGGTTTTTTGTCTTGCGTTGAAGAAGCTTGTAATAGGCTAGATTTTAATTCAGGGCTAATGAAACTTGCTGCAAGACTAAAACGTACAAAAATGGCTTTACGTGCTTGGAATAAAGTTGTCTTTGGTCGGGTGGACCTCATGATTTCAGAGCTGCAGGAAAGAGTGGAAGCTTTAGAGCAGCAACTGCAATCCGGTTTTCCTAGAATGTTGAAGCTGATTACCTGGTTTCTAAGATTGAATTAGAAGTGTGGGAGAGACGAGAGGCTACAAGGCTTGGACAACTTGCAAAAATGAAGTGGAGGTCTGAAGGTCAAATATTTTCACTTGATACTTAATCAACGTTGTAAGCGAGGCTGTATTGCTAATATGTCTCTTGTTGATGGGAGGGTGCTGGCCAGTCTAGAAGAGGTTCACATGGGTGCCACGGGTTATTTCAAGGATATTCTTAAGGAACAGATAAGTATTGTTTCTCCGAACTTATCATCTTTGATTGTATCATGTATTACGGAGGAGGAGAATGTCATGTTATGCATGGAACCGTCGGAAGAAGAGGTGAGAGTAGTTCTTTTTTCTATTCCAAAAAATAGTAGTCCGGGGCCTAATGGTTTTGGCTTTGAGTTCTATATGGTTTGCTGGAATTATTAAAAAAGATCTGGTGGAGGCAGCTTGTGAATTTTTTCGTGAGTCACCATTGCCCAAGTTTTTTTCTAGCTATTTTTTTGTTCTAATTCCTAAAGTTTCAGATCCAAAAATTTTTGATAAATTCCATCCAATTAGTCTTTGCTCGGTAGCTTACAAGGTTTTTTCAAAGATCTTTGTTAAGCAGATGACGGGTTTTTTACATAAGCTGGTTTCGCCAAAACAAGGTGCTTTTGTTCCTGAGCGAAGTATATTTGAGAATATCACGCTTGCTCAAGAAATGGTACATTCTCTAAATAAGAAATCCATGGGAGGTAATGTAATGGTAAAAATAGATATGGCTAAAGCGTATGATCGGGTAGATTGGTGTTTTCTTTTGGAGGTGCTCAAAGCATTCGGGTTTTCTCCTAATTTTTGTAGATTAATTGGAAAATGTGTTCGGTCTCCATGGTTTTCAGTTTTAATTAACGGAACCTTCAAAGGTTTCTTTCAACCCTCTCGGGGATTACGGCAAGGAAATTCGTTATCTCCTTATTTATTTATTATAATGGAGGAGGTGTTAACCCGATTATTGAAGAAGAATTTTGAAGAGGGTCGGATTGGTAGATTTTCACATCCAGTTGGTGTGCTTTTGATTTCTCATTTATTATATGCGGATGACGTTTTAATCTTTGTGAATGGTGGACGGAGGTCGGTGAGGAGGCTTATGGAGACATTGGATCTTTATCAAAGATGGTCAGGTCAAAGTATTAATAAAGAAAAATCTGCGTTCTATCCTTCTAAGCATATTAATCCGGCCCGTAAACGTGTTTTGATGAGATTGATGGGCTTTAAAGAAAGAAGTTTTCCAGTAATTTATTTAGGGGTGCCGTTGGTTGTGGAAGGCTTACGGTAAGAATGTTGGAACCACTTGTGACTAAAATTCGTAATAAGGTTGCTAGCTGGAAGGCTAAAATATTATCACAAGGGGGACGACTGATTTTATTGCGACATGTCCTTTCAAGTATGGCAATTTATTTACTCTCGATTATTAAGGTGTTGCTGGGTATCTACCATCAAATAAACTCCATCTTATCTAATTTTTTCTGGGGGGATGTCAATGGTAAGCAGAGGATGAAATGGAGGTCTTGGATGAAGCTGTGCAAACCGATAAATGAGGGAGGATTGGGGATAAGGGACCTTATGAAAATCCAAAGATCGTTGCACATGAAGTTTGCTTGGAGGATTATGTCAATGGATAATCTATGGACTGGGTTTTTCCGTGCCAAATATTGAAGGCTGGTCATTGTGTTCTTGCCACATCATCAGGTTCAAGGTTCTGGAAATTTGTTGTCTCGATCTTACCTACAGTTTTTGAGAACATGCAGGTCTTGGTAAGAGGTGGCAATGCTTCATTTTGGTTAATAAATGGCTTGCCTCAGGTCCTCTTTCAACTCGTGTGGAGGATATTGATAATAAAAAATTGAAAATAAAGGATTGTTGGTCCAACATATCCTGGGATCAAGAACAGTTGGTGAACTTGGTGGGAATAGAGATTTCGGCTGAAATTATTCAGAGCATTTTGGTGGGTAAGATAGGACTTGATGTGTTTATTTGGAAACCAACCAAGGATGGTGTTTTCTTTTCAGTCAGTGCCCGTGAAGTGATTAGACTGAGAGGGGAACCACTGTAATGGCATGAGTGGATATGGCATAAGATGCTTCCGAAAAGAGTGTCCGTATGTGTGTGGAAAGTTAGGTATAGAGCTTTAGTGGTGGATGAAAGGGTGCAGAGTAGGGGTGTAGCGCTAGCTTCTTGTTGTGATTGCTGTGAAGTTAGAAGCATTGAAACGATGGATCATGTTTTGAGTGGAGATGAATTTGCAAGTTCGGTATGGGATAAAGTTAGTACTGAGATTGGAATCCCTCATATACAGGTAACGTTGTGGTGGGCAAGAGTTTCGGTCTAGTTTAGGTGTGCAAGGAGATCTTTTGTTAAAGGTATTTTACTTGGCCTAATTCCTTGTTTAATTACGTGGAGGCTTTGGACAAGAAGGTGGTATGGAAGGAGTGCATGATGCTATTGAGGCTGTTTGGTGGTCGGTGAAATACTGGATGCGTATAATTGTAGGTGACTCGGTGAAGTCTAGTCCATTGTCTTTGCAAGATGAGAGAATCCTACGAAATCTAGAGGTGCCTCAACCAAAAATGTTGGTCTGTCGACATCGTTTGGTGGCTTGGATAAAGCATCCTATTGGTTGGGTTAAGCTAAACTGTGATGAGAGTTGCCGTGGAAATCTGGGGAATAGCAGAGGTGGGGGAGTGATAAGAGATAATTTTGGTAGGGTCCAAGGGGCTTATTCTGCTCATTTTGGGTATGGTACAAATAATGAAATGGAATTAAGAGCCATTCGCAAAGGTGTGGTGTTGTGTAAACAATTAAACTTTTTTAATGTGATCATTGAGAGTGATTCTAAAATAGTGGTAGACTGGCTTATTCAGGGGCGTTGCTCGATTTGGTATTTGTGGGATTTTTGGAATGATGTAATTAAGGAACTTGATGGGGTTAATTACATAGTGTGTCACCAGTATCGTGAAGGAAACCAAGCAGCGGATTTCTTATCTAGACAAGGTGAGGAAGCGATGTCCTTTTGTTATGAAGGGGATCGGTTTTTGCCAAGATTATTGAGAGGAATTGTTCGGATGGATAAGTTGGGTTTGAAAAAATTTCGACCATAATCTACTGGTTTGAGTTTTTGGTTTGGTTCGTAATGCTTAGAATTGGGCTATGATTGTTTGATTTTACTTTTGAATTTTATATGTAGTAGTTGTGTTGATTTGGTTGGTTTTATTTTGGTTCGATAAAAGGGATAGTTTTAGTGCTTTATATGTAAATCTCTAGTGTTGGTTTTGTTATCAAGGTATTTCTCCGTCATAAATGAGAGTTATTAATAAAATTAGAACAGGGTCACTATTGGACATGTGGTCTCCGGCTCTTCTCTGAAAAAAAAAAAAAAACTCAATGAGGTAAAGTGTAGAGTCGGGATTCTAATTCAAAAATTTTGTTGTAATACCATATGAAATCAAAACTTCATATACCAAAAAATTAAACTAATAAAAAGAAGTAGATTTTATTTTTTAATTTATATACTTAACAATTATATATCCTTACAAAACCACTTCTTCTCTTTCTTTCTTTTATTTTAATTTTATTTGTTTTTTTGGTCTTTTGTTTGGTTTTTGACATACTGACCGTAGAATTAAGGACTCAAATATATATATGAAAATCCCATTTTTTAGGTCTTTGTTTTTTTAAAAGGATGACATCGGGGGTAGGTCATTAATGATCCAGAAGATCACGCTTTCGTGTGATATATGTAAGGGGCAGATCAAGTCTTGGTCTGGACGTATGGAATGGGCATGCGCGCAGTTGGAACAAACTCATAAATATTAGTACTCATGTGACTTGCAAGAATAGGGAGCCAGAGCATATGCTTTTTTAAAAAAATATATGTTTTATTTTTAAAAAATAATTTTCTTATATAAATTTTAGATTTAACTATTTGTTTAAAAAAGAATACGAGTAATTTGCGTTCTAAGGTTGTAAAACTATATATAAGTATTAAATCTACGTATAAATTTTTAAAAAATAATTTAAGATCAATAGAAATTACTGTAATAAATTAAATCTAATTTAATTAAATTTCGTCTCTGCCAATAAATATTTTTTCCTAAATTTTGAATGTTGACCGATTGTCACAATATAATAAATTTTAAATCGACAAACGTACGGTACATATCCATAGCTTATAATGTTGTAGCTGTACAGAGACGACTTCATGCTCAGTATGATGCATGCGCTTACTCACAACTTCACAAGTCATTGTGCAGGCGCGCCTGCTATCTTTGATGTGACATTTCTGTGTAAAAATATAATTTACATATTTTTAATTTTAAAATAAATATAAAAAAAGAAGGTAATAAATTTGTGACTCAGCACTTCATGGCTCATGCGGCTTACAAACAAGATAATGAATTGATTTGAGATGAATTTAATCTTGAGAAATGTTTTGGGATTTGAATTTGGATTCCGAACGAGTGTACCGAAAGTTTTTTTTTTTTTTTAACTTAGTGATTAAGAAAATATTTTTAAATGATATTGTGAATTTTTTATATTTTTAAAAAATATTTATAATGATTAAAAAAAATGTAAAAAAAAAATACACCATTCGGTGAACTTCTTCGGACTACCTTTTCGGTAGCCTAGCACTACTCTTTTATCTTTTATAATAATGAGTGGAGATGACAGAATAAGTTTTATGAGATTCACTTAAAATGAGTTTAAGGCTATGTTTGGATTTTGAGCTGAGTTCAACTAAGTTATATTTTTATAAATAGTAATGAGTTGAATAGTAAATAAAGTTATATGAGACCCATCTAAATTAAGTTTAAAATGTATTTGGATGTTAATATGAATTTAATATTTTTTATGAGAAATTGAAAAGGTTGTGAGTCTCACGTGTAAAAAGGTTTTGAATTAGAATGAGTTTAGTAATTTGAGAATTGAGTATTTGAATGTTAAATTCGGCTTAAAATTAGATTAAATTCAACTAAGTTCAGTAACTAATCAGAGTAAATGTATTTAGATATTAAGATAAGTTTATATATATTTATAGAAAATTAAAATAAAAAGTGTAAGTTTCGCATATAAAAATATGTTTGAGTTAAAAAAAATTTATAAGTATCATGCGTAAAAAAATTTAAAATTGGAATGGGTTAAATAATTTAAAAATTAAATATTTAAATTTAAAATTAAAAGGAACTGAATTAATTCAATTCAACTTTCAAATCGGAACTCATTTAAATTAGGCCGAGTATTATTATTACTTTACTTTATTTTATTAATGATTTGCTTAAAAAAATATTTGATGGGGCCGCATATCCAAGTCTTTGTTCTGTTCTTTTCTCTCTCTTTTTTGAAATATTGTTCTTTTCTCTCTTAGAAGTTATCTAAAAGCGGGATTTGTGCCTGGAGTGGTTGATTTCTCCGCCCCCACTTACTGTGTTGTTGTACTGCTGAATCTGGGAGAAGAGGTCGATCTTCGTCTAGAAAACGTTCTTAAATCCAAGTGAAACTTCATCGAAGTTTCCCAAATACAACTACCGATGCCCGAGCAACGAAAGGAAAGGACCAAAATTGGCTTCTTCTCTGCCAAATGTGCAAAAGTATTGGCCTGGCTTCATTGATTTTCAGATCATCATTCTCCAACTTGATAATGAATTGGAATTAGCACCAAAAACTCTCCCTTCAAACGTCAACAACAAATAAAGTGCATATATAATTTTAATATATACCTATTACAATTATAATATTTTTTTATTAAAATAAATTTACAAATTGAGGTGTTTTTATATAATAAATTAGATTCACTTTACAATTTAATTATATCAAATTGCAAATTTACTTTGTAGGATTTTTTTGTAATTAAAATATCTCTCATTTTTTTAAAATAATATTTTTTATTTTTTGTTGAGAATGAGTAGTTATTATTGCACAAGTCATGAAAAAGATAGAATTCACGACCAGCAGATATCCACCCAAAGTTTAATATTTGAAAACTTGGCCTTGCGAGGATATATTGATTGGAGTAATTATAATTATATTTGTAAATTGGAGAAATACTATGTAATCGTTTTGAAAAAGTGTGAGGTTTATTATTAAAAAATTAATTTTTTTTATGTGAATTATATATTTTATTTAATTTTTTTTAAAGTGATTATGTAACGGTTAATTACAAATATATTTTTTCTATTGATAAGGACAAAATGGAGCATAAGAGTTGGAGCTTTTCCACGACCCACGAGAAGGTTTTTCTTTGGTTTGAAATAGTTGGTCTCTCATGCTTGTACGTGAACGATAGAAGAGAGAAGGGAATAGAAGCAGTACAAAAATGGGTTTTTACTGCTCTCATAGTCATATCGATTCTTTCCACCAAAACACACATTATTAATCACTTTATGTCCCTTTCCTTGTGGATCTTTCTTTGTCAATGCTTAATTTGTACACAAATCCAGCCTTTGTACGTCCAGTTACTCCGCCGGATCTTCCTACCCACCTTTCTTAGATCCTTTAATTTTTTTGTCTAAGCTTTCAAATTTAAGGTAAAACTAAAACAT
Organism: Pterocarya stenoptera; assembly: GCA_003123785.1. Lineage (NCBI taxonomy): Eukaryota > Viridiplantae > Streptophyta > Magnoliopsida > Fagales > Juglandaceae > Pterocarya > Pterocarya stenoptera. Next base: position 546,116 of record QEOT01001744.1, read on the forward strand.
AAAAAACTTTTTTTTTCTATCTTGTAATTACTAAATGGCAATAATTGATAATATAAAGTTCTACCATAAATTTCTTCACCTAGTGTAGAAATAAAACCATAATAATAATTAAATAAAAATTTATGATTTTTTCTACCTATGTACAGAAAAATATAACGTCAAGGAAAGGGAAAAAGTTGGATCTCACCCATTAACAGTACGGGATTTTAATTAACACATTTAGCATTTAGTTCTGTATCATTCAATATCATCTTCAACCTCAACCATTCCTCCAACACCATCGGCGCCATTGTCCACTGCACCTACCTCGTCCAACCACCGCTCCATCGGCATGCATTCCAGCTTGTGCCGCAGCTTCCAATCAAGGGCTTGACACCCACGCGAGCAGTAATTCACCTTGCCACAGACCGAGCACCGCCGAAACTCGTGCGACCGCGTCTCGACCCGACCACACCCTCCGTGTGAGCACAATCTCAGTCCCTGACCCAGCCCTTCCCGACTCGACTCGAACCACTCTTTTAAAAACTGGTTAACGGGGTGCGCCTCCGGCGCCGGCACGTCGCACCCGAAGTCGCTCAACAGCCCTCCGCAACACGGACCGGTTGAGCACGGGAAGCCGTCGTTTTGGTGGGGCCGTGGCCACGTCAGCAACGAGTGGGAGCGTACGACGGGCGCGAGCTCGCGCGCGTTGGCTTGGACGAGGAGCCGGCGTCCCTGGGCGACGTTTTGGCGGGCTCCGTAGCCGTCCTGGAGGCAATGTCCAAGCTCGCGGAGCGCATCCACGTGACCGAGGAAGGCGGCTCGGGCACAAAGAGCCACGCCAGCTTGAAGGTTCTTATCGCTCTTGGATCCTCCGCTACCGTTGAACTGTATCACTGCGAGCGAGTACAGAGCCGGCGCGTGGGACTTCATCGCGGCCTTAGCCATAAGCGAAGCACCGCTTCCTCGGTTTTGGAAACAATAAAATCGGATCTACAACAGAAGTAAACGAAGAGGAAAATCAGTGAAAAATAAAACAACATACTGAAATACCGAAATTTAACCTATAATAAATTAACAATTTTCAGAAATAAAACTACTGACCATTCCTAGAGTATAGGAGGCTTCGACGTTGCCGGCGCTAGCGCACAGTTTGAGAAAGCGATGAACGGAATCGGACCAGTTTTTGGCTTTGATTACAAAAGCCTTTGGCCCCGCTTTGGATAAAACCAGAGGATGTAGACCTAAGCGGTTCAGTCTTTTGCATCTGTTACAGAAATTAGCCCCATGAAAAGAGTTTTCACAGAATAAGAAGAAGAAAAAGAAAAGGAGCATGATGCATAGGCTTACGTACGTGAAGAGAATGTTGATGAGATCAGATGGGGAAGAAGCGGAGGAGCTGAGCTTGCAGAGGATGAAGACGACAAGATCGTCCGGCAAGCCGTCGAAGAGATCAAGATTCTCGGGGAGCGAGGTCGTGGTTGGAGTTCTTGGCTTCTTCCTGAACAACATGGCTGGGGCGGGCTTGGTTTCTAGCCTCTATACTGCATGTTGCAAGCGTAGGAAGTGTTAGAAATTGGAATGGCGGAGTGGGGCTCCTGATCTCAAATATTCGGGAGGAGTGTGTCTGAGTAAAGGGCATCGTGGCTATATATGGCAGAGAGCAGGAAATGGAGAGTGGAACCTCAGCGTCAGCAACGTCTGCAACAGGTAAACGTGGGTTGGGTCCACGTGTGACTAAATTAAATATTTAACCTAATTACTCCACGAGCCTCACCCCGAGTGCTCCCTTACATTTTCGGTTTCCCATTTTGCAAGTTTTGTGCCTTTTTTTCTATGTACCACAGGTAAACTCGTACATATATTATGAGAAATTCTCTCCTTATAAAGTAATTATATAAAAATAATTTCATAAATTAATATGATTTAATTTGTTAAATTATAAAATTATTTTTATTATAAAAAAAATCTTATGAATCATATAAAATCACATCAGTTTATATGATTATTTTTATACAATCTATTTGTAACTGTCACTTCTCATATATGATTTGTTTTCGAGAAAACAAATTTCTTTTATTTTATTTTTCTATTTTTAACTTGGAAATAAGCTTAAAGATTTGGTCCTAAACAGAATTCAAATAAAAATTCTATTGTCAAACCATATGTATAGCACATTTAATAAAATGTTTACATAATATAATTTAATTTTAAAGATAAATTTTAAAATATGAATCTTATAAATTAAATCTTATCACTTAAGTGATGTAAATGATTTATTTTACACACTAATTTAAAAATAAAATAACTCTAATTCAAAATATAAGATCTACGTCAATAAAAAATTGTGGGTTGGGAGGGGGAATGGTAATTAGGTTAGTAACTAAATATGCATATGTTAATTACAATGAAAAAGAAGCTAGTACGTCTTATGATTAAGTAATATATATATATATATATATTTATATATATATATATTTATGTGTGTTTGTGTGAGAAAATGTCCTCGAATGTTCGGTGCCCATGAATCTTTCGTTGAAAATTTGTTGTGGATATAGAAAAAGTTTGTTGTCGCAGCCAATTAAAAGTTGACAACTCTTTGAAGTTGTAATCAAATGCTTTGGTTTAGTATTCATTTAGCGAAGTGAATAAATATTGAAACGGGTAACCGCTTTGGTTTGGTTTCATCAATCTTTGTGGTGTGCATCACAGCAAGTGATTGCATGGTCAAAGACTCGAAGTGAAATCATAATATTTAGAGTTTTTCTACTCATCATCCTTATATCACACATCTATTAAAAAAAATAAAAAAATAAACAAGAAAAACATGTGTATGGTATAAGCTAGAATGATGAAATATAATTTTTCTAATATTTATTATATGCAGCGACTACATTGCTAATTGTTGTAGTTTCGACAAATTAAAAATGATGCCAAAATTTGGGATTTCTTTCTCTATTTTTGTTTAAAAAAAAAAGGGGGTAAAATCAGAGATAGTAGAATATTAATTTGGTGGTTGTTATATAGTAGGAGTAAACTATTAGACCCTTAAAATTCATTTATTAGTATTTGATCATTCCCATTAATAATCTATTCAAAATAGACCGTTTGATTTAGCAATTAAATATTTGTAAATCTATTGATGTAAACTAGCATATGTATCAAATTTTGGAATTTGCTACCGATCGAACTCATAATATTAATGATGAAACTAGTTGAATTATATATATATATATATAGAGAGAGAGAGAGAGAGAGAGAGTTTGCATGCATGCCCATAAGTATCCCGGCCCAAAAATCGATCGTTTAATTACTAATTAACCTTCAAAATGCAAATAGTACTAACAAGGGGCATCTATTTAATTATATAAAGACCAAGTTTAAACTTCTTATTTGGCATTCACACTGCATTTTTAGGGAGTCAATCTATTTACATGCTTTACACTATATACATACGCTTTATTTTATTTACCCGCTTTCCACGATAAAAACAAACGACCTTATCGAAAAGAAGAAAAATGAACCAACACATTTTTTCAAAAAACTTTTTTATTTGAAACATGTTGGCAGGAGTGCATTTCGCTTTGAAAAGGTTTTCAAACCCTCTGATTCCTCCACTCCCAAATCTTACAAAGCCTTTTCACTTAAAAAGTCCTCGCCCCAGTTTGATAATCTATATCAACCGCACCCCCCCCCCCCACTTTCTCATTTGATCCCAATCGAACCCTTGATAAAATCCTCTTTCAAATGGCTGAGGACGTCGAAGAGTTCTTCAAAGCGGCGAAGAGCTCATATTGGATCGCCAATTGTCATAAAATAATTCTTTTATACGAGCCCACTAGGAGATGGCTATATTGTGATGGAAAGCCGAAGTAGCTAATGATATACAAAGATGGAAAAGAGGGAGAGGAAGGGAGAAATCTTGTGAGACTGGACAAATAAGGGGTTATTGTATGAACTTTAGAGAGTCGAGCGACAACCTCTCGCATATATTTGGAGATAACTCGATCAGATCTCGTGGATGAAGACTGAAGAGAAATAAAATAGAGGAAAACAGACCAAAGAGAGACGATCGTGTGGGAAACAATCTAAGCCATCTCGGATCAACGTAGAAGGATCGATGTTCATCTCGGATTGGATGGACACTTTAAGCCATCGGAACCAATTTTCTCTTTTTCGCTAGATCTCTCACCTTTCCTTCAAGAATACATGTTCGTCGGGTTCTCGGCCTCCGTATGAAAGTCAACAAAAATTCATAGCGTTTTGTTTTGGAACTTCTCATCTACAACTCAAGCTTTGCTGCGGAAGCCTTTTGAAAGAATCTGCCATAGAAATGTGGCTCGCCAAGTCTCCAAATATACTGATAGTGGCTACAGAGCCCTGCTGAACAGCTTCATGATCTTTGTTGTTGTTCTTGGACTTTGTACTTTGGCTTTGATCTCTTTCTATTGCAACAGTACGCGCAGGGAGCGCACTGAGTCGTTGATTCTTTTGGTTGTCAAGAAGCAGAAGCCCACATCATCGAAAAAGCCTCACTAGTACACAGTTGTTGAAGTTTTCAAAGCCATGCTGCGTTTTGGCAATTCAAAAATCTTGGGAAATGATTTTAGAGGTGTTCTATATAGAGGAACACTCCCTAATGAGCATCATGTGGCGATGAAGTGATAAATATCATATTTTATATCCCTATGATATAAATGATTTTATATCATATTTTCATTCGTAAACAAAGAAGAATAAGAAATCGTAAACGACAAATATCCTTCAAACATATTACAGTTTCACTATCATTTTGAGCCTTTTGAAAATTACCCAGTTTACTACATTTTTTGGCAAAATAAAATAAGTAAAAATAATTATTCATTAGTACTAGACGTAATTTTTAAATATATTGTTTGACACTCTTCCATTTTGTTTAAATAAAATATATATTGAAAAAAAATTAACTTTAATGTGCTTGAATCTCTGAAAACATCGGTGCAACGTAAGCCGCTACAGAAAAAAGGCCGTACCAATCCGCAATCATGCATTCTCCATATACATTTTATATAGGTATTTTCTATGAAATATTTATTGGTAAAATTCACTCTTTTATATAGGTATTTTCTATTTTATATATATTTTATATACATTTTTTTAATAATTATAATAATGATTATATATAATCAACTATTTAGATTTATAAAATTTAGTATAAATAACGGTTCGCGAATGCGCCGATTATAACCTCAATAATAATAAGCACGAAGTTTCATTAAAGATTAATGACTTTTGTTGATAAGTACCATGTAATGGTCACCATATATCTGTAATTGGTTTAACTTAAGAGATCAGACGTCACCAACGTCTTAACCCTAGCTAAGTGCATGCCCTGCTAGCAGCTAGCTAGCTCTTTGGATAAAGAAAGCCACCTAGAGTGCATCCTACTCGATCAATGATCTGTGTATATCTTTATATATTAATCTGAGAAGTCTATCTATATAATATATATTTATATATATATATATATTAACCCCCACAAAACTGCAAGCTCGATCGATATATAATTAAACGTGCTCTTTGACTACATTATATTAATCTTGTGCCGTCTCTAAGAGTGACGGAAACGCTAAATTAAGGACTTAGATCAAGTTTTAATTAATACATATTTAAGACAAACGATCCAAGCAATATTTATAACGTCAATAAGCATTAATATTATCTATCAATAGTATTTAATGATTATCTGATCATAATATATATATATATATATTGTTGCTTGCACCGATCGGTGATGATCAATCTGGTTCGCTCAAGTGGTAAAGGCCTTGGGCTAATTGAGGGATATGTTTCTCTAGGCCCAAGGTTCAAATATCTTTGGATGCAAACAATCTCTAGAGTCATACTCTCTGGTGAAAAATCAATGATTTAACTAATTTCATGTAAGAAAACTTTCGATCATGCTGTGCACAAGATTGGAGTTTACTCTACAGGAGTGATAAGTCCAAAAAGTCATACCTTAGAGAGGTTCCCGACCTAAAAAAAAAAGAAAAAAAAAAAGAAAATAGTATACTTTTTGTATGTATAAAGATGGTTTAAACAAGGGGATAAGGCCTTATATATGTTGATCAAGTACTACTTAATTGTGTACGTAAATCAAGCCTAATTAATTAAGCAACGTCATGATATAATTTATTATGTTGTACGTGGGGATCACGTATTCATGACAATGATAAATTTAATTGGCTGGGACTGTTTTGAATTGGAAATGGCCGGGAATATTGTAGGTTTGGATCAGGTTTGAATTAGAATATGTGTGGATCGAGTTGGTGGAACAATATTACAAATGATCTTTTTCCCACTGATCACACCGAAAAGGTAAACATCAATATATTTGAATCTCTAGCTCGGTTTGGTAGGAAACGATTGCGGCATCAATACTGCCATATGCCGCGCCATTGATCTCTTAAACCTTTTTATTAATCAGCTTCACCTTTTTTTATTATTCCTTTTTTTCTTCTGATCTGGATCATTAAATTATATAACACAGCCTTATAATTATGAACTTTAGAACATATATAGAGGCCTAATTAAAATGAGAGATAGATGATCATATAACCCGCATGCAGTCATGAGTTTCTTAATAATTATTGATCATTAAATGTTGTCTAAGAAACTCACTTAGGCAGCAATAAATATTGATCACTAAAGATTATCCCACAACTTGATATGACTACTTTACATGATACGTTAAATCTACTTTACAATAAAAGTACGTCATATCGTACTACATCAATTGATTCAATTGCAACATGCACGCATGCTTGGGTACTAGGTAGTTGTTGAGATCAGCTATCTTTGCACCTCATGATGCGTGACAAACATGATCAAACATGATCACCGGGCTGGGTTCAAATTTTGAACAAAAGGTAAGATGGAGTTTTCCCTTTTAAAGCGAGAAATTTACCAATCTATCCCACCTAATATATATATATATATATATATATGCAATACGTCACATATATTAATATAACACAATTTGATCACTGACAATTCTAATTGTCGCCGGATGACAATATATAATTTCCTATAAAGAAAAAAAGCCTGAGATCAAATAAAAGAGAGAAAAATAACTAGAATTAATAATTATAAGAAAAAAGCCCCTCACGTACAGCACTTGAAAAGATTTTCATAGCCCATTAAAATCTTGGCATCGAAGATTCTTAATTGCTACAATTCAATAGCAAGTTGTGATTTGTGAGCAGTAGTCTGAAAGTAACAATGTTTCACGCATCATATTGAAATGGATCGATGACGAACGAGTTTGATATTACACACACACACATATATATATATATATATATATGTGTGTGATTTGACAACTCAACAATCTCGTTGGTTTTTAATTATGATATCTGATCATGTCAAAGTATATTTTCTCGGTTCATGATAATAAGTAGTCCAGCATTGAATGCATGTGAAAGGGATATATATCTCTGATTTAAAATCTTTCAAGTTTGAACTTTGTGAAATAGAGCATGCAGTATAGTTCTATCAATTGACGGCCCGTGGTAAAAGGGAAAATTATTCTATATATATTATGCCTCAATCAATGGAGTGAATGTCGTAGGAAAAAAACCTACCAGCTAACTCATGAGGAAACGGTTTCGTATGTTTCTGATATGAGATAAGAAATCTATTAATAGTAATAAGATAATTTATAAATAGTAATGAAATAATTTGGTTACGATTTTTTTGGAGTTTTAGGAAAGAAGTGAGAAAAAGTTGAATAAAAAAATTATAAAATTAAAAGAGGTTTAGAATATAATTTTTAATATAATTATGTTTTAGGATTTAAAAAAATTGAATTTTTTTTGTGTTTTATTTAGAAGTTTTTGAAAAAGTTATAAGGATTAGGTAATAATTAAATAAAAAAGTTGAAATTGAAAAATGTTTGGGTTTGAATGTTGGTAAGATGTTGAGATGAGATGAGATATCATGATAAGATGATTTGAAGGGTTTGTGAAACCAAACCAGGGTTATTTATCAATTTGAATTACTGTCAGAAATCCCAAGCGTGCTACAGTACCTATATATTGCTATTCAACTTTTAATTTGTATCTTACGATATCATGAAAATGATATTTGCAGTTCTAAAGTATCCAATCTTTGTGTATTTCTTTTGAAAAAAGTGGGTAAATCCCGTTTAGATGGTGAAAGTATTTCATCTCATCATTACAACTTTTTCAAATCTCCACACAAAATATAATAAACAATTCAACTTTTTCAAATCCCAAAATAATAATAATATTACAAAATAATATTCTAACAATATTTTATTCAACTTTCATATAAAATCATCTCATCTCACTATCTAAACCGCACCAAATCTTAAACCCACAAGAAAAAATTACTTTTTTAATAGTAATCCCTACTTTTTTTCAAAAAAGTACATGATGATTGCACACCTATGACGGTACGTAGCACTGTATACCCTTATTACACATGCAAACATTTTGATCTTGATTCTGGACTTTTATGCCTCAAGTAATATTGCACAGAATTCGAAACTTTTTATCTCAACTAATTAATCCAACATTGGTGATAATTCACACTTGATTATAAGACCTATATATATGCAAGTTGTAAGCAGGGGGTTTTTGCCTCTATCGGCCCGTATAGCAAGCCCACAAGGGACCACTACGGGGGAAACAAGTCAGAGAACTCGTCCAAGCCCAGTCAAGCCCAACGACCCGCCACTAACAGAAGTTAGTGGGCTTTTGCATAATACTCGACCCACGAGCAAAACTCACTCACGCAGCAACCCACATGTAAAGAAAGTAGACGACAGGGGCATATAGGACTCACTGCCTTGATACCACCCCAATGACACCCTACTCTTGGGAATCTATGCGAGCAGGTGGGCGAGAAATATGGAAAATCCTTGATCTCCAAACATCAAGCATAAAAGGGCTTAACAGAAAGTGTGCAAGGAAAAGTGAGTTAGAGAGCCACGTCACATTAATAGCGCCACGTGAACAATTGAAGTGACATGGATTCCCCAAAGCTAGGTGTGAGTCGTCCCCACCCAGAAATCTAGTATAAAAGTAGACCCCCAGGTACGAATAGCTCTATTTAATTCCTCTAAACTTATGCACAAACTACTAAGGAGATATGCTGACTTCGGCATCGGAGACTCCTCGACCACCACCAAGGCCCCCCACTCTCTATATTTTCTTAAGTGTGCAGGTGAAAGACTCGAGACCTGAATTGCTGGAACTTGGTCCAAAGATATACGAAACACGACGTTAACACTAACTGATATGATAAACTTTAATATAATAATGTATTTAGCGTGTCAATAAACAAGCTTGTAAAGAAATTTTTTTCTCTTTTTAAATACATAAAAATTAATTAAAGATTGGTCGGTACGTACCTAACTAGTCCAGCAGAAATACACGCATGATTATTGTGACTCTTTTGTTTTTCTCCTCGATTTCATAGTCATGAGTACCTTAAGCAAATTAATAATGCACAAAGGGGCCACAAACTTGTTGCTTGGAAAAGCATGAAAATGACGGATGTAAATGGTAGTTCTCGATGAAACGCATGCACGTCTCATGTTTTTGTTTACATCCACTGATCGATCAATATCGATGAACCCCACATCGTCGTTATATATCCAATTTATGCGCATGAGAGAGAGAGAGAGAGGCATCTGAATTACAGACTATATATACATGTGATTACTCCTCAGAGGCATTATTACAGCACTAATTGCATACACACATGCATGCTAATTGAATATCAAAACTTGATCACAGCGGCAAAAAGCCGAAGGATAGCTAGCTAGCGTGCGAGCATCCACCCTAATTATTTCAATGGATAATGCTTCGGTCATGGCTGTTTTATGGCGCTTACCAAACAAACAGATGCTGCGAGCAGCCAGCACACTGCCTTTTCGGGGCGGCCGATGGAGATGAATATTAGAGACCAGGAATATTTAAGAATAATGTTGACGAAGCTGAGGAGTAGTTCTAAAACCACTTTATACACGGGACACTTTTATGTAACCAATGATGAGTCTGATCCTAATGATCAAAGTGCTATAGGAGATAGACCCCATGCATGAGAATCGCTGCAGACTAACATCATACGTAATGATTAACATGCCGCACTTGCTTCTCATGCTGAAAGCTGCATGCACAGCCAATGTATAATCAGTACGTACTACTTTTACTAGCCGACTGTTCAATAAAATCTGACTGTTCTGAAAATAGTGAAGTACTGCATAAAGATGCATGTGGCGCGAATAAAACTGAAAAGCTCAAAAAAACCATTAATTCCTTGGTCAGCTGCTAAAAGGTATATATTCAATCAAATTTTGGTACGTACATGAGGGCGGCCTTCTCATTCCGATCATGCCATGCATGCGCAACTAAAACGAGATTCTCTTAAACTCTATGGCCATTATTTAAAGAGAGGTACTGGACAGGCATTGAGATGGACGTGTGTAGAGGTGACAGATTTGAAGTATGTGAGGGCAGTAACATTGATCTCCCGAGGACTGGTGGTGGGTGGGCTATCAAACTCTTTTGTCTCTTAACAATATTGCAAAGAAGCCTGGCCTGGACGTCAAGCAACTTAATTGTGATTATATTTGCTTTTGGGATCTGAACTAACTTTATTTTTGGGGGATCCACCCAATTTTGGAGATTAGACTGCTGATGTAGAAAGAGCAAAAATATTGGGATAAGTTAATCACTGAACGTTATGGAAAGTAAAATAAGGTGCTTGCCTATCCATTTCATCATTAGCTTTTGGGTTTTAACAATCAACCTTGAATCCTTCCGTCTCATTTACTAATTTTATTATCCAGTTTTTTTTTTTTTTTTCTTTTTACCATTTGAATCTATATTAAAAAATTTAGAATATAACCTTCTTACATAATTTAGAAGAAAATAAATTCAATTAACCAATGTAATCATGTAAATTAATTCAAAATAAATTCAATTTTATAAAAATTGACTCGAAGAACAAAAGAATGTCAATTTCTATTTAATTAAATTATATGATTACGTTAGTTAATTGAATTTATTTTCTTCTAAATTATGCAAGAAGATCATGTTCTGAGATTTTTAATTTATATTCAAAGAGCAAAAAAAAAAAAATTGGCTAGTAAAACAATAGTTAAAAAAGTGCAAGGAATCTAAGGATATCATTACCCTTAAACATATTAGATCGAATCTTCAGAGATTCGGCTAGGTTTTACAATGGGACTTCTGAAAAAAAAAAAAAACACTTATAACATCGATTAAGGAGTCAATTTGAAGCTCCCCAAGCAGATAACAGTATGTAGAGCCCAATTATCAGTGGGCCCAAGCCTACAAACTTTATTCAACAGCTCTAAGCTTAGCCCAGAACCATAGCAATCAATGTATTGGGCCATTCAATGGCCCAACACAACAAACGCCAAGGTAGATCTCTACTCGGCAGTCTGCACAGTGACAGCGCGCGCACAGAAAGCTCTGCCTCTGATACTCCCAAGTCTCCAAAACGAAGCACTGTCTCTGTGACCTCTGCCTCCACGAAGATTATTGCAAGCAGGGAAACGAATCTATAACGGGACGCAGTCTCTGAGATATATCATATTTATATATATATATATATAGAGAGAGAGAGAGAGAGAGAGAGAGAGAGAGGTAATGGAGGTAGAATTCAAAGAGTAGCTGCATGATCTCAAATCTCTCAGACAATCTCTTTCTGATCCTTCTCATCGTGCTTCAATCGATAAGGTATATCCAGTTCACACGCGGCATATATGTACATATATTCATTTTTGTATGTAGCTATATAACAATTCATGAATTTAAAATTTGCGGATCTTAGCTTGAATTCTGGATTTTACGTATTCAGACGAAATACTTCATGCTCGAATAAGATGGAATCAGAAAGAAATCTATGTTCTAATATATATTGATGGTGTAGCTCTGTTGACGTAGAAATCTATGTTCTCATCTATATCGATACTTTTTGGTTATAAAATGAAAAACAATTTCAAAATAGAAACTTGCCTTTCTTTGCATAGCTTAGTTTTTTAATATTTAGTCCAATTTTACAGTATGATTTACCATAATTGCTCGATGTATAACCGAAGCGGCATTCTTTTTTCTTGACCTGTTTTTGGTGTGTTTATGTTTAGCGCTGATAATATTCGGCAGTGGTAGGGTACAAGTTAATGTTTTATGCATATTACTGTGTTGGTGAGGAAGAAATTGACAACTTTCTATTTTGGATTTCCTTTGTCTCATAAGATAGCAAATTCTAGTTTTGGCACGATATGTTTTGTTTTTATCTGATTGTAGTACTAAGAATGTTTTATTTTGAAAGATCACACTTTTTTTTTTTTTAATTTCTGTAAATTTATTTTGTAGCTACGATTGCGTGTAGAACATCTCACGAGTCCGGAAAAGTCGGTATCCATTCGGCGTTTGAAAGTCCAGGTATTTGTCTTGTGCATTTCACTATTTTCTTCTTCTTTAACCTGTTTTGTATACTATTAATCAATGCTGGAGTAATGCTATTAACACCATAAGTATAATTCCTATGTAATACCGCTGACACACTGGACATGATTTCAAGGTTATAGTTCAATTTCCGATTTTTTTTTTTTATGGCTACTGCTTGCCTGCCCCATTTTAGCGGTGTTGTGTGGGTGTTATCTCTGTGGTGTTATGAGTTGCGTTAATCTTCAATGGTAATATTAGTAAATCATACCTTAATTGCCGTGGTGGCAGGATATGAGTGCAGAGGTGGTGGATAGCAATCCTCATAGTAGGCTAATGGCACTTCAGAGGATGGGAATTGTGGAGGACCATGAGAGAATACGGGAGTTCTCAGTTGCCATAGTTGTCTGTATTTATCTCCTCTTTGAGTATTTTCTTTGTTGCTATAGAATGGAACTCTGGTGCACAAGAACACATTTTTGTAATGCACATACAAGTCTGTGTGTGAATTGATAAGTGCATATGTTGGTCATATTTCCCAATGAAGAATATGAGTCATTATTTGGGGTTTCAGATAATTCCGAGATTGGGACTAAGACCCTCTCCCCCAAGGCCCCAAAATTTGCAATTGCTGTTTTGGTTTTAATGCAATAGTGTTGGATTTTCTTGATTGATTTTACGGACTTGCTGAAAAGAATGGGAAGTTATAAGTGATGTATTATCCTTTTCCAATTACTTTGTTCTGTTTATCCATTAATTTACTTTGTTCATGAAACTAAAGCAATATATGGCATCAAAATATGATTCTGTTGGTGTTTAAAACCAAATCCCAAAATTGTTGCTGCAAAACACCCATCACTTGTGATTCAATAGAAAGATGAATTAGTAGATTCATTTATCTTCTACTAGTAATGCTAGCGTGCCTGAATGCTTAAGCAAGGCTCGCTGGTTGATATTATTTGGGGTTATTTTGGGCAGCAATAGAAAAACAGATCTGGTTCAGTCGAGTTATTTTTGGCCCTCTTCCACCATTTTCCCAACTTATATATATTTCTTTGTAACATGCACAATACATTATAGAAATCAACACATATAGTGGGGTTGTTCTAATTTTCTTTTATCGGTCACAGGGCATAGGTGGTGTAGGAAGTGTTGCAGCTGAGATGCTGACAAGGTGTGGGATAGGTCGTCTTTTGTTATATGATTATGACAAAGTGGAGTTAGCAAACATGAATAGGTTATTCTTTCGACCAGAGCAGGTATCCACATTATTCTAATTCTTGATTCATATATAAAAATTTTATCATATGGTTTCCTCAATTAAGTGTTACTGATTTTTTTATAATAGCATGTACTTTTTTTTCTCTTTATTGGCTGTTTTCAATCTCTCTATCTATTGACCAGACCAACTATGATTGTCTTTCACGAGCGTAAGAAAGTTATTTTACTGAAGGAACACATAACTGCGCCAATAATGGATGCGATTTGATTTACCTTTTCAGGTTAGTATGTCAAAGACAGATGCTGCTTTATAGACCCTTTCAGACATAAATCCCGATGTTGTCTTGGAGGTAAATGCTTTACAGAAATTTTTTGTTTTATGACTTCATTACATATTGAGGTTTATAACATCTTCAATTCTATATGTGATTTTGAAGAATTGTTCACTGATATTTCTTTTTAGAGAAAGGCTCTATCTATCATCCTTTCTTAACCATCATCCTATCATCATCCCCTGATGTATTGAGATCCTTCCACTACAGTAACCCACCTCCTTGTTTTGTGGCCTTTAATTGCTTATATGAGGAAAGCCTTTATCAGAATTATTTTACCCCTACCGACTTAAATTACTTTTTATTATTATACCTCAATATTTTCCTTTCCTTTATTTTGATACAATCTGATGTCCTTTGAGTATCAAAGCTGCAAATATAGGCTCAACTTTTGTTTTCCATTCTTATTATAATGGCATGCCTGTAAATCCAAATTCAGTTTGGGTGGTATTGTTTTGCATATGTTGTTAGTCTGTTTTGAGTATATAATGTATGCTATAACAAAANGTGGGAAAAAAGTGCAATTCTTTAAATTTTTATGAAAGATTTTTCAATAGAATGGACAATTTCAACAACAATGGGTTATATTTTTTATTCTTTATAAATATCTTACTTTGTCACTTATAAAAAAAAAATCTTACTTTGTCTACCTATCAGTCTGAATAATATTACTTCTGCTATAAATGGCAGTGTGGAAGTTATATATTCATTTTTTGGTGTAGGTTGTAGCATCAGGCATAGATGAGCGTACACTGAAGTGTGACGGGGTTTGTGCTGCATCTTTACCTACCACCATGGTAGAAGTTATCTATAAGTGTTTTTGCTGTGTACATGTTATTATAGCATATTGTTGTTGTTGTTGTTGTTGTTGTTGTTATAATTATATTGACTTAATTGGCAAGTTTCATTGGTTTTGCAGGGAGTTGTTACTGGGCTTCTTGTCCAGAATACACTTAAATTCTTGCTGAAGTTTGGAAATGTTTCCGCCTACTTGGTAAGTCATCACATTCTCTATCTTCTCCCTCTTTTCTCTCTCTGGGTTGAGTAGCACATAGCAAGGCTAGTTAGTCTAGGTTACCTAGTCTTGTTGGAAAACCCAACTGATGCAAGGACCTAAGAAAAGCTCAAGCCACATCTAGATACTCTAGAAGGACTATTCAAGGTTATAATTGAAGCTTCCTTTTTTAAAATCAATACTTCTCATTCTTGGGCAATTTGGGATCTCATTTACCACCTTCCTGTAGATGTGGGGCATTACAAATGACGTACTGATCTTGCCTTGGTTTTGATTGCTAGCAGGGATATAATTCTCTTAAAGACTATTTCCCAACCATGCAAATGAAGCCGAACCCTCAGTGTTCAAATGTAGCTTGTCTAGAACGACAGGTATCACGATTCAATTCCAGCATTGGTTCCCTAAAGCTGATCGCTCGAAATATACACATCAGGTTATTAGTTTAACTTCTGATGGCTGGAATTATATGTTCTGTTTGTAGAAAGAGTACATCCTGGTAAAGCCAGCTAGGGATGCTGCACTTAAAGCAAAGACAGATGCTGAAGACTCATCTGCCATAGAAGGCCCACTTCATACTGACAATGAATGGAATATAAGGTACTTCTCTTGAAGTTAGTTTGTGTTTTGTCTTGATTTTATTGTGGACGAAGAAATATTTCACGGTGCTTGAAAGGTGGGAAAAAGGAGAAGTTTATGAGTTACATGTGTTTTAGAAGATAGGTTGATCCCTTCACATAACTTTCAACATTTGTTACCGATTATAATTGGGGTCAAAGCATATATGTAACTAATAGTCTAATGGCAAATTGCTTATTCCCTTTGTTAGGCTTGTATTACTTACCATATCAAGGTTAGTAATGTCTTTTCTTTGTTGATTTTTCAGCATCATCGATGATAATGAGCTGGATAGCAGGGATGCAGCTAGTTCTGGTAAGTCATCATTTTAAGCTTTAGCATATTGAGATACTCAGCAATCCATATTTGCTAAGTTATCATAGATTCCCATTTTTTTTTTCTTGTGGTGTTTAATCAAAGAAGGGTGGTCCATTCTTTATTTGTTGGTTGTTTTAGAGGCCATTTGTGCACTAGTGTCAGAAAAGCAGGCACCAAAATGGCATGGATTTGTGGATTCTGTGGATTTACATCCCACTAATGCACAACGCACCTCGCCCATCGGTTCCCCTAGTTTGGTTTAAGGATCTTATCCCTTATGTGAGGGATTCGGTCCACTGCTGATAACCCACTAGTATTTGCCTGCTGACTTTTTATATTGCTCCTCTGCTCATCTTTTGTAGCTTTATTTGTCTGAGATAGCTTTTGTTTTGGGTGGGGGGTTAAAAATGACCCTGGGCCAAGAAATTGTGGCAGGATTCGGCTGTGCCATGCTAGTTAGCAAGTGCAGACAAGTGCACTTTCTCTGGTGCGGCCTTTCACTTCAGATGCTCTTCCAGAAGGTCTTGTTCGTGAGCTCCCAAGTGCAGACAAGCCTCAAAAAGTGCTGATTCCTCAAGCACCACTTACTTCTATCGACTTAGAAGATCTTCGGAGACAAATAGAGGCTCTTAATTCTAATTAATGTCCACCAACAGTTCCCCCCCTCCCAACAAAAGAAAGAAGCTAATATTGCTTTTGCAAATCAATTATATATCTATCCATCTATCTATCGCTCTTTCCCCCCAAAAAAAAAGTGTATTGGACGGGTGTGACTCTTGTATAGTACGTTTTGTGATTGTTGATTTTAATTTCTTTCTAGGAAGAGAGGAAAAGGGGGCGCTGGGGCTGGGATTACATCGCAATCTCATTTGTTTTTAGAAAACTTCTCAACTTATTTCATCTCATCTAATAATTACAATTTTTTTAAATTTTCATACAAAATAAAATAAGAAATTCAACATTTTCAAATCTTAAAACAAAAATAATATTAAAAAAATATATTCTAATAATATTTAATTTAATTTTTAACTTTAATTTCAACTCATCTCATCTCATCTACAAATACAAACAAGACTTACTCCGTTCAGGCATTATATCCTTACACCCAAAAAGTAGGATTCAAACCTCATCTTGGGCCGTAAGGCCCAGCTGAGTCTGGTGGGCTGGGCTTACTGAGGCTGTTTTAAATTATTGATTAATTAGATTTTATTTTATTTTTTTAAATGATTGGGCTAGGCGCTTAAAAGCCCAGCCAGGTTTTCTGGTATCCTGTGAGTATCCTGATCAGTTAACGCCAAAAATCCTTTCAGTGATTGTATTCCATAATTGTACTCAAATTGAACAAAGGATGTGCAAGAAAAATCTAAGTTGTAACAATCAGAAACAGACTCGCAGAACTAGATGAGTCGACGAGTCTAGTGGGCATAAAATACAAGTGATGATCACGTTAAAAGATATATATTCTAAATGAAAACTGAAAACCGGGGCTCCTCGAACTTGATTAAAATATCATTCATCTGGGGTTGGTGTTTCCGGACCTGCAATTTGGAGAAGATTCTCATGTTAGAGACCTGGCTAATGTACAACTGTATCCCAAGCCGTATGGCACATGAAGCCAACTTTTGCAGGAATCAATAAAACTGAATAATGAGGGTGTTC
>QEOT01001744.1:573362-630933 GCA_003123785.1 Pterocarya stenoptera
AAATGCTAGAAGATTTGTTGGGGGAGGGGTTGAAGGTCACTTTCCCGCGAAAAGAGAGCTGCTGAGAGAGAAAGTAGCGGGAAAGTTACAATGGAAAAACAGAACGCTAAAAAGCACGCAGGCCAGAACCAGGATTTATTGTAAAAACTAACAAGCATTAACCATATACCACACACAAAAAATAAAAATAAAAATAAAAAATTTATTTTTTTATTTTTATTTTTATACTTCTTAAAACAATTAAAATTTTCTACTCTTAATCCATATAACACATATTTGATAAAAAAAAATTATAAAAAAATATGGTGTGTGGTGTATGACACTTATGAAAAGAATTTTTCAAAACTAAAAAGGAATTGTTATGAAATTTATATAAAGATGAATGACTGATATAGTTATTAATTTTGTAAGTGTATTGCATTTTTTTTTTAAGTGAAGTTTATTATGAATTTTATATATATTTTTTTTTCAAAAAACATCTACGTTTTATATGACTGTAAATATCATTTCTTTCATATAAATATATTTCAATTGATAATATATTTTTAAAACTATATTTAGTTGATATTTGAATAATTGGGAAGACAATTTTTGTGTCCCTTTTTTATATTTTTAAATCATAATAAAATAAAATAAAAAATTATAGAACAAAAAAAAATTCCATACCCTCAAATTTCAATTGATCTCCCTTTCAAAAAACTCAATCTATCTTATAATCTATTTATTTTAAAAATAATTATATAACAATTGTAGATATTGTTGGACCTTAATGATTCAGTGTATAGTGGTACTGTTCAGTTTCAAAGTGTTGATAATAGTGTGGAACAGTATTAACAAAGTTGGTCATGTTCCACGAGTATCATATAAAAGTGTACACGCACGAACGACCAAATCTTATAATCGCAATTTGGATAGTAAAATTTCTACCTGATCTTATTATTATAATTTATTTTAATTTTATACATAAAATATAATAAATAATTTAATTTTTTAATTTTTAAAATAATATTATTATTAAAAAATAATATTTTATTTTATTTTTAACTTTCATTTCAACACATCTCATCTTCCATTCTTAATTAAAGAGAATACTTGTCAGTTCGTCCAACATTTCTCTTATAACAGCCTGCCAATGGTGTACTAACACCTAGACTTTTCACCAAAGTTAGTGTAAATCAGCCACAGTTTTAAATACCATACCGTACCGGCCAGTATGGCTGAAATTTTCTGTACCAGCCACTAGACCGGTACAATATGTTATGCATTTCGTACCGGCCGGATTTCGACCTTTATTATTATTTTTTTTTTCATTTTTTAAAATTACAAGTTTATTTTTTTACTCCCAATTCAGACAAAACTATTTATAATTTATATATCTATGTATTTATACATAAATTATTTATATATAGACAATTATTTTAAAATATAATTTATATATACATTTATATATATAATTTATTCATATATTGACTATCCTAAAACGGTACCGATATCGAAATATTTCGTTCTAATGCCTTGACCGGTATGACATTCGGTACGGTATTCAAAACATTGAAACCAGCACTGCATAGAATTAGACACTACTCCAAAAGAGATAGCCCCTACACAGCCCCTTCCCCTTCGTGAGAGACACAGCCCCCTTCGAAAACCCACCCTAGACTTTCTCATCATACCATGTTCCCCTTTTCGATCCAAACAATTTTTTTCTAAATCGATCCTACATTATCTTTGGGCATCTGAGAGGTGCATGTTCTTAAGAAATAAGAAATTCTAGATGTTATAAATAAAGGAAAATGATAATTTTTTGAAGAAATTTCTTAGATCTAGTTCAAAGAAAAACTTTTGTTTATTTAAATTTGAATTCTAAAACGAATGTTGAGGATGATGATCATTTGTCCATCAAATACATGCGCGAGCCGTTCATCATCATGGCCTTAAACTCATCGAAACTGATCATTCCATCGTTGTTGCGATCGACCCTGCTGATCATCTTCCTGCACTCGGCAAGCGAGCACTCGTCATTCAAGCTCTTCATGACCTTATTGAGCTCTTCCACCGATATCAACCTATTCCCATTGATATCATAGATCGAGAACACGTCCTTTAGATTCTCCAACACCTCTTCCGAATTGACGTCCTCGGTGTTCAGCTCGACGAACTCCTGGAAGTTGATGAAGCCGTCGCCGTCGCCGTCGGCATCTACCTCTCGAATCATTTTCTAGAGCTCCTCCTCGGTGTCTGTTTGTCCCCAGGCTGTTCGTCATGGATCCAAGCTCGGAGGACGAGATCTTGTCATCACCATTGACTTTCAGCGTCTTGAAAATCTATTTCAGCTTTGCAATCTGGGCCTTGCCATTCAGAGATGGGGAGCGAGACGATAACGAGTTGGTGTTGATAGCTAATAGATGGGGAGAGAGACAGCCCCCTTCGGAAATCCACTCTTTCGATTCAACGACTCCTCTCAATGAGGTCTTTTGCAATTCCTATCCCATACGCACGAGTGTAGCATGAGTATAATATGATTTATGAAGTTACAACTTCTATTTTGAGGATTCTTTTTTCTTAAAAAGGGTTTTGTTACATAACTTCCTACTATTCATCTACACTCCATATTTTATATTTTTAAATATTTTTAAAAAAAAATTTTTTGAATTTATTTTTTTAAAACTATTTCAAATTTTTTAATCACTATTCATATAAAAAATATTTAATAAAAAAATAAAAATAAATAAAAAAAAATAGAATGTAAAGTGTAATAAATAATAAAAGATTGCGAAAATTATTTATCTTAAAAATTAGGCCAACCGCTTAGTAGCAGTTTTGTTAATTAAAAGGCAGCTAAAACTTTGGGGATGATGCGAGTGCGAAGAGAAAGGTCTTGCCAAAAAAGGGACCCACCCACTGGGTCAAAGTGGCAGATGCAGCAACCCACAATCATGGTCAGCCTCACGAGTGCGCCCATCCCACGTGCCGACCTGCCCCTAGCATGGGCTCCTCATTAAAAAAGTGACGAACCTTTTTTATGTTTGGGTACTGCGGGCCGACAACCTAGGCCTACCAATGCACTAAAGCTGTCCAAATATTTATTTAACGTTTTAATTATTTTTTCTTAAAAAAAGTCGCACGTGCTAGTGTTATTATTACACACCCACACCACCCTTTCATCTTCATCCTAAGAAAAGGAAAGAAATGGAAAGTCCAAATAAACTTATAAACATTAGAAAAAATAAAAAGGGTAAAACATAAAAGAACGCAACATAAAATGTCACTTATACCCTGGTAAGTTGGTAACGTACGTACGTGATGTTAGGTTTACGAAGTCTGGCTTTAGTTTTGTGGCCGCTCGATTCAAGAACCTAATCCAATAAACATTACTCATAATTTTTTAATAGATTTTCAATGAACCTTGATCATAGAGGGCAAGCTTGCGCCTACATTTTTTGACCCGGTATGTGACTCGATAAACACCAAATAGAAAGTTGGTTTTACAAGTGGCTCGAGCAAAATTTAGACAGATAGTTCGCTTGACACTTGCTCGATATGTCGCTAGAATGAATATCAGATAGAGAGAGAGCTCGAAACTTGCTTGACACTTTATTCGAGCGAATAATCCAATAATTATGAATTAGGATTTTCACCTTAAATCCTATAAATATGTATTAATTAATGAATAGTATGATCATGTAGAACAGCAAATTTCGCCCCAAAGCATATTTTGTCATTCCTAAAAAAAATTAAATCATTTACAGCTCCATAAATATAGGCATGTTACCCAATCACATAAATCTTTGTATCGTGTTATTAATTTCTTGTTTGTTTTACTTTTTTGTCATTAATAACGGAAAACTTTCACCTGTTCTTGATAGTCATATCTTCAAACCCAATTGATCAAACCTCAATCCTCCTTTCTTTTAGTATGATGATTTCGATTAATTAGAATATAAGGCATGCATTAACAATGGATTATACAAGACATGCACACCCTAAACTTACAATATTAACCTATACATAAAGTCTAGTTATATGCATTCCGATGATTGTCTAACATGATCACTTGTATGGTTTTAGTTTTGAGTTGATTGCATATTATTATTAACGTCGTGTTTTGCATACCTTTAAGCCAAGCATTCCAACAACTCTTCGAAAACAAGCTCTGTACAAGGTAGAAAATATTGCAACTTTGAGAAGGCGTCCATGGGGCTGGGTAACCTCCGATGACAAAGTTAGTAAATATTCTTGGAGTGTAGCAAATAAATAAGAGAATCTAGGAATCCAAGAAAGTATCATCATACTTGGAGTCAACTATTTATACTACCAGTCTGAAAAGCATATCATGGCTGCTTTCAAGAAGTCCGGGTTCCCCATACTGTTCATTTTGTCAAACTCTTTAAATGCGGCATGGCTCTGCGACAGTGTCATTAATGTGGCATGTTGTCTGAGTAGCAGAACTATTAATGCGACATGATTTTCCAACCTTCTCCTCTTAGTATGCCTTCCTCCTAGTCCGTCTGTGCCTTCTCTGTCAGTAGATCAACGGTTTTCTGTATATCACGCCTGTCATATGAGCGGGCACTTGATAACTGGACACTACTCGAAAGGTCTTTAGATCGACGAGTCTCATCCCCTACAGCACCATCCCTCCTGCAGGTTACATACAGGGGAGCCTCCTAGTAGGCTGTGTAAGAGTTCGTGGCTTTTTATCCTAGGTCAGGCTTGATAGGGCCGTTTGGGCCTCATGGGTAAAATCCCCTTACACTTATCATAACTATGTACTCTACCATATATCTTGTATGAGATTTGCCACATACCATCTAATATCTTCACACTAGGGCAATATTAATATTATGTGATTTCATGTATTATGAACAAGAATGTCAAAATTATTAGGTTGGAGGGGGGAAAGAGAGTCCAGTTACCTATAATTAAGTTGATGTGTAAATACATTATTTAGTCTAGGATGTATTATTACATGTATAAAAAAATGTCAAAACGCATATATATTTTTTAAGCTAATTATTGGTGCATGTTGTAAGGTGCTTTATGGTATATGAAAAATTATTTTTATAGTTACTATTCACCACTTCACACTTTCATATCTTATAAAAAATATCCTCACGTACACTCTATGAAAAAGCTGTAGGTATGGATTATGAGAGTGAATAGTAATAATGCATATATATTAAATTCCTATAATATATATATATATCCAAAAAGGTATTTTGCAAATATTTAAGGAAAAAAAAAAACAATAAGGAGGAGTTAGCAGGCATTTCATGGTTTGGGAGGGGGTTGAGACATTTTGCATGGGAATAGCATAGGGTATAGTAGTAACTTGAACAACTTGAGCTCCTTTATATACAGCCACAAGTTTCGGGCACCCCCCAAAAGACCTAACTCCCCTCACCACCACCTTCTTAATTGATAATTTCCACTGCACCTAGCTAGCTTTAGCTAGACCCTTTTCAATTCCTTTGATCAATGGAAGAGGACGATGAAAAGGAGTTGCAGTTACTTCCTGCTCCATACTCTCTACCTTCTTCTTCATCAATCATGTCATCTCGGCCATCTGATTCTTCTTCGTCAAGGTATCGGTCAACGGTGTCTGATCGTAACTCCAGCTTTCACGGCCAAGCACTAGACCTGCAGTTATCAATCAGCTTAAGGCCAATCCAGCCACCTTCGGATTGTATTCTCTCTGGTCCTAGTCTCTGTGCATGCGACGATGTCAAGTCCGAGACGAGCTATGTCGATGCTTTGAAATGGCAGGCGGCGGAGCAAGTTCGGCTGGCGGGGATAGAGAAAGCGTATGCAGAGCGAGTGAGGGAGCTGACGAGGAGAGAAATGGAGTTGGCGCAGTCGGAGTTTGCGCGAGCAAGGCACCTGTGGGAGAGGGCCAGGGAAGAGGTGGAAAGAGCAGAAAGAATGAAGGAGAGGGCGACGCGCCAGATAGACTCTACGTGCATGGAGATCACTTGCCAGTCTTGCAGGCAAAGGTTCCGGTCTTAAATAGTACTGCTCAAGCTGGGATATATATAGAATCCAGCATTCAGTTCAGAGCGTTCAAGGCAAAGGCCGATCAAGTAAACTTGTATGCAAATTTGGGTTCTTGGGTTTCTGCAATAACAATATTTCGCTGTAACAAAAAGTCAAGTACAAGCTTATAAAGCGCACAATTAATAAAAATGGCAGGAGAACTTCGCGATGAACTTTTCACTTTTATCTGCGTGATCTGTATATCCTGAATAATTAACAAAACCATCTATGTTATATGGTCCTGCAAGGATGATTATATATTCTATTGCCACAAAAAATAAATTAAATAAAATATTTATAAAATATATTTTTTAATATTATTTTTATGTTAAAATTTAAAAAATTTAAATTATTTATTATATTTTTATATAAAAATTTTAAAAAATTATAATAATTGAGATGAATTGAGATGAACTAGGTTCTTTTTTTTTTTCTTTTTTTCTTTTTTTTTTATGCCATTTCATCTCTCGGGGATTTGATGACAGGGAATGAATGCATCTTCTTGATTGATCTGAAGCCGTTCAGTTGATCATTTGATAGCTTTTAGTAGTCTGAGTCACTGACAATCATATCTTTCGCCAAGATCTACAAACTCTAGCTAGGTGCAACGGACACACGTACTACAGTACTGCTGCCTGAGTTTGATTCTTTTCTTTTCTTTTTGGGCTACTTGATCCAGTTTTGAAATCTTTTCTTTTTTATTTCAAGTGCATCATGTACTTAGATTGTCGTTCTATGAATTCAATCGATTGCCTCGCTGCCAGACATAATTAAGCTGACAAGAGCTAGGGACCGAGATCAGTGAATCTATTTTTTATCATCAGAAGATCTTGAACACGTACTGATAGAACATAACTTTCATCATGAATATCGAATATTTTGAGAATTCCTAGATACTTGATAGGTGCGCTAGCTGCTCTATACAGATATAATTTTCCTATTTATAGATAAAACAACAATATTCATACACGAGAATGCAAACAGATCCATTTCATCGAATTGTGCAATTAGCTGACTACAAGTTTGGCCGGGCTGGTTTCTGATGATTAACATAATATTCCAGAATCAAAACAGTTTCAGCTCTTCGATCATTTCATGCCTTGAAACTTCACTGTGGAGATTATATGGCATCAGAACCAGCTTTGAAAGCAAATAGAAGGGAAGTAAGGAGAAAATAATCAAATCCAAGCACGGTTAACACATCAAGATCAGTAAATATTTGCTGATAAACACCGGGCGGGTCTTCACTATCTTAATGTTCTTTTTGTTTATGGAACTTGTTTGATATTTCTTAGTTCTACTGAGACAAGTCAAACCTGATCGGCCAGGGTCAAGTTTGGAACCTTGATGTTGATAGAAGGCATATATATCAGAACAAAAAGTGAGTAATTCATCAAGAAGAAGACAGGATATATAGCTGTATCCACTTGTATTCAACTTCTTAACTTTTGCTAAGCAGAAACCAAACACCCACTACCCATGTCTGGGATCCAACACAGAAAAGAAAACTTTTTGGATAGGATGACTACTCAAAAGCATCCTTCACAATAGTGAGCGCCAGTGTTCCTTTTTACGATGTCTCTGGAATGGCATTGGGTTGATCGATCTGTCAGCAACCTCCAAGCATATTACTCAAATACAGTTAATCAGTTAAGATCAGTGGTTTCAATAATGCACTTCGATTCTTTGATGAGGTGATGACATAAAGTTTCAGCATTAGGCCTTTCTGAAAAGTACATCTTGGAACCAGCTAGCTAGCTAGGTAGGAAAGCAAGAAAAATAAATAAATAAATAAATAAATAAAAAAGAAAAAAAAAGGAAGGAAAAAGAAAAGGGAATCGTAATCTAATTGAACAGAATATCCCTATCTTCAATTTGGTTGCCAAAATCTCTTTTAACTGCAAAACCTAATTAAAAAATTAGTTTTTTTATTTTTATTTTTATTTTTATTTTTTTGTGGGTTCCGTATTTACTCATTTTTTTCATAGAAATTATGCAACACTTGTTCATATTCCACGACTGTGAATATTTTTTTTCAATAAAATAATAAATAATAGTGAAGTATTACACTCTTTTTCACAACGATTACACGATATTTACGTACTCCACTATTGTATGTAACATTACTCCTTTAAATTTATGTCGGCAAGAGTCAGTGGGAAGGCAAGATAAGAGCATCCTTAATGGATTCGCCAAAGCTAAAGACACTTTTGATGAATGTGAGAGGAATTTGAGTTTTACTATTCTATTCACATAAGTTCAAACATTGAAACAGCTATTTTTTTATTATATAACAATAAAATAATATAAGATGAATTTGACTTTGACTATTCACATCAAATTTTCGTATTAAATTATCTATTTATTCATTATATAGTAATGATTAATTAATAATTAAAAAATATTTAATTTTTTTAATTAGTAATTTATTTTATTTTATCATATTTTTACTTATTATATGTTAATTAGTAATCATATTTTAATTAAATTATAGATTAAAAAATTATATTTTTTCAATTGTTATTTTAAAAAATAAAAAATAATTAAATAACAAAAAGAGCCAGATCTACAAAGCCCCAAAAAGGAAAAAGGAAAAAGCCCTAAGGTCTTGATTTCTTCGATTCGAGAGCTCCAAACAATGGGCGATTTCAATATTGCTCTCATAATCGTTGCCATAGTCGTGTGCATCCTCGTCTTCATCTTCAATCTCTACCTACTCGTCAACTATCAGCATCCTGACTATGTGAACCAGACATATTTTTCCAACTTCGTCGTCGTTTTGGGTACCTCTAGGGCTTCAAATGCTCATATTATATTATATGATTTTTCGAGGAAATCTCTTTAATTATTATTATTTTTTTTTTTTTTGTCTTTTTGGGTGCGGTATATGCGTGCAGAGTGTTGGTAAGGGTTTCTTGATTTTTTGAGAGGGAACAAAGAAGCACTTGACGGGGAAAAGAAGAAAGAGAAATAAATAATAAAATATATATTTGGTGTATCTACAATAATTAGTAAATTTAAAAATAATTTTAGTGTTCACTGTAACTAAAGCCTAAATATTTAAATTTTAGCTAATTTATTGTGATGATATTTTTGGAATCTAATAGTTAAATATGTGATGGATTTAGCCTTTGGCTTATCTATTGAGGATGTTCTAATAGAAAGTGATTAGGAGGTGAAAGATTAAGGTCGTGTTTGGGAATTGAGGTGATCTTAAATATTCTGTAAATAGTAATGAAAAATTAATGAAAAAATAATGATAAAATATTGAGTAATAGTAAATAGTAGGTGAAAAATAATAATAAAATAGAGAAATAATTTATATAAGTCTCAAATGAATAGGAACAAGCTTTTGTTAAAAACATAAAACCCACCTAAAAATAAAAAAATAAAAAAAAATATTAATAAAACCTAATTTTTTATAAAAGAAAACTAGATTTATTACTAATATTAGTCGTATTAAACATGTATACAGGCTAATGTACGGCCATGTTAGCTTTAAAAGGTTTAACTTTAGAAGGACCAAACTGTGCATGTGATGCTCTCCGGTCTCCACTCAAAAGCTGGAAGCATGGCAGTAATAGAAAATGTACAACCCTTTGACTGCAGGCAACTAAACAGAGAATGCTCACTTGGGGACTCCTCATGATCTAATTAATTCATCATAAAACTTACTCCTCCATCCGACATATGACCACTTCCATTATACACAATAATTTGTCTTTTATCTTTTATTTGTTACGATGATTGAAATGCGAGAGCCATCAATTATTAAGTCAGAAAGTCGAAGAGCAATATTATAAAGATGTAGGTAGGACATGTTTGCAGCCGAGTTATCAAAGTAGACATTATGACAGAACCTTAAAATTTGTCTTTTTCACGTTGTCTACATTCGATTGTCAAGTGATACGGTTCTAATTCATGAACTGTGCAGATAATAATATATATGTCAAGTCAATATCTGGCATATCACTATCAGTACTATTACAGTATCTTAATTAATGTAGAGAGCAAGCAAGCAAACAAATATTTGCCAAATTCATAGATCGAGATCATAATAATTAAGCGCGCAGTGCATGGGGAAACACAACCCGCCCGCTTGCATATCGTGATTTCCTACGGCTTACACAGCAAAAACAGTTCATTCTGGCACGTACAGAATTCTGTTTCTATATTGTATTAATGGAGATGAAGATAGGTCATGAGCTCAATACTGGAAACTTTTTCTTGGTTTCAATATACAGACATGAGTGCCAATCCTTCTCAAATATTCAGAGTTCAAGTACTAACGTTTTGATGGGACTGGCATCATGTGTGAACACTAAGCATTAAGGAGACAAAAAATGGCGCAGTTTACACTATCATGTGAGGATTCATCATGAGGAAGTTCGGCCCTGACGAGATAGATGATGATCTATAGTAACTATTTCTGGTCAGGAAGAGGAAATTAAACTTCTGCAAGTATTTTAACTTTTTGTCTAAACCAATCAAGAGGAAAAAAAAAGGTCTGGTGACCTTTGAAGGTGGGCGCAAGTTCAGATCATGGTGGGACTAAACTGATCTTGCTGTCACACCATGTGAGAATGGGATTCACATGACAATATTCACATTAATTAGTAGAGTGGGCTGATTAAATGGATATTATATTGTCGATCTAGGTGCTTTATGATCGGATTTCATAGTACAACAAGTTCATCATTTACATGAGTTGGCCGCTATATTATAATGAAGCTAGCATTCCTATGTTCTCTATCTGCTTATAAATATATAAATATATACATATATATCCATTCCAGCGGCTGAAATAAACACGCTAGCGCACATAGACAAGAAAATTTTTCACTATCACGGCAAGAAGGAAGCTTTCTAGTCGAAAGATAATTAATGAGGGATCTAACAATAGTCTTGGACTGAAAAGTTAGAAGCCAGTCTTCGACCACACCATGCATCGAGCTCTTCGACCGCCAATCTTCACAAGCCACTGCTTATTCTGATCTCCATGCAACAACCACATGCTCAGTACAATCGAATTTTTTACCTCCAACCCTTCCAAATCTCGCTCACGTCATCTAATCACCCTCATTAGCGCGTATGCACTCTGTAAGTCGCCGCTGATATAGAACTTTCGATTCTTACTATCCAACTATCTTCTAGGCCACCATTACGGCCATCCAATCCTAGTTATTTTGTTTGTTATGTAAGTAAACAATTATATTAATGAGAATAGGTTTAGTCTAAGTACACAATAAGGTATATAAGAGGTAACACCTATCGGATGAATAAATGAAAACAAGAAAATTGTGTAAATCGATGCCGTCGAAGTCAAAGACTTTTCCCATAAAAATAAAGTTTTAACAAAAAGTAATCCAATTTCCTCTAGAGAGAGCTCATTGTCTTTAAACATCTAATCATTACGCTTTTGCCATAAATATCACAAAATACATATAGGAACCATCTTTTATACAACTGTAATCTATAGAATACTATCTAGATTTGTCCAACTGGCCAAAAGCTCAATTATGGCTGGCATCAGGGCCGGTTCAATAGGTGCCATGACCTAAGGCTAAAATTTTGAATAAGACTTTTTTTCAAAAGGTAAAATTAAATAAATTTATTTTTATTTTTATATTATATTTTTATTTAAAAATAATTCCTATCATTTTGTAAAGTAAAATTATTGATTAAGATTTTATACCATATTTTCGACTAATAACTTACTTAATCTTTATTAGGAAATTTTTGATTTAGAAAAAATTTTATCAAATCTAGTTTTACAAGTACTTTAGACTCTTAGACACGATTATAATCATTATTGTCAATAAAGTTCTATAAACAACTTACACATTTGAAAAAAAAAAATGGACCCATTGCCTTTTCAAAGGATTATACAAAAACCTTGATTTTACTATTTATAATTTTCACATTAATTACATATTAAACTAATAATAACAAAAGAGAAGTGTATTCTTATAAGGAGAATAGGTAAAATAATTATTATTTGTAATACTTTTAAAAATTAATAATGACATAATATATATTTGATCTTGTTTATATTCTCATTCTCATTGAGTTAATTAAAATTTTTTATTAGGTATATATATTTTTTAAAATTATACTTTATATATATATTTTTTGGGGCCTTCTTCCATTAGAGGCCTTAGGCAATTGCCTAACTTGCCAAATGGAAGAGTTGGCACTGGTTGGCATAACTCAGGCTAGCTCTAATCATTTTAAAACATCTTTCCCATAATGTTCTAGCAATCTCGCAATGCAGTAGAAGATGGTCCACAATCTCAACGCTTTTTTTGCACATGTAGCACCAATCCACTTTAATCACCATGCTTTTTTGTATATTATCTGCTGTAAGAATCGTTTCTAAAGAAGTTTTCCAAGAAAAAATGCCGCCCTAGGAAGTCCCTTATTTCTCCAAATCCTTATGTACTCTAAGTGATTGTTTTGCAGTTGTATGAGGGACTTAAAGAGAACAAACTGAAAATATACCTTTTCTAGTGGGTACTCACCACAAAGTGTCAGTTCTTTGAGCACCCAATCTCATGGAGTACAAGAATCTTAAAAAAAAAATTGTAAAATTAGTAACTTTCTAATCTTGGGCCACCCTAGTGGAACTTATATTCCATTGGCCCAAGTCACTAGACATCTCCATAAGGACCGTCATTGATGCTTCTTTCTCCCGTGTAATCCTAAACACTGTAGGGAATTGAGTCATTGAGGGCGCTATCTCCACACCATATGTCATGCAAAATTTTTATTCTTAACTCATCTCCCATCACAATTCTAGTATGGTGACCAAACGCATCCCACCCTCGTTTGATATACTTCCATACACCTACTTCTTAAGTTCCAGTACCTCCTTAGTATACCATCCCCCCACAAACCTCCATACTTGTGGTCAATCATCAACTTCCATAAAACTTCCCGTTTCGTATTATATCACTAGAACTATTTTCCAAGTAAAGCCCGATTGAAGACTCTTAGATTTCTAATTTCCAACCCACCAATAGAGATTGGGGAGCATATCTTGTCCCACTTGACTAGATAGAATTTAAATTCATCCCCAAGACCACTACAAAGGAAGTCACGATAGAGTTTCTCAATTCGGAGCATCACGCTCGCTGAAATTGGGAACAAGAATAGAAATAATTTGTTGGTAAATTGGATAGAATGCTTTTGATTATAGTAATCCTACCACATTTTGACAAATACAATATCTTCCAACCTACCAATTTGTATTCAATCTTCTCAATTACTACATCCCAAATGTTTTAGCCCTGGAGGCGGCCCCCAAAGGAAAGCCAAGTAATTCATAGGAGAATAGGAGACCTTACATTCAAGAGTATTAGCCAATAGCCGGATATTGCGAACATTACCAACTAGGACCAACTCTGACCTGGATAAATTCACTTTCAAGCTGGATATAACCTCAAAGGATAGTAGAAGTGCTCTTAATGCCTGGATCTAGTTTTGTTCAACCTCACAAAATATTAAGGTACCATCTGTGAACAACAAGTGAGAAATGTTTATAGGACCCCGATTGATGTCACCAACAAAAGATCTAGTCAAAAAATCACTAGTAACCATAACAAAGATTATTATACTAAGAACTTCCATGACTATGACGAACAAGATCCCCTTGCCATAGACCTCGAGAGTTATCAAAGAAGCTCACAAGGCTACCATTTACCAAAATCGAGAACCTAACTGGTGATGTGCACCATCTAATCCAAGAGCACCACCTCTCTCCAAAACCACACATCTTAAGCAAGTACAACAGGAAATCCCAATTAACGTTGTCGTAGGTCTTCTCCATATCTAACTTGCATACAATGCCCAGATTGTTGATTTTAATCTACTATCTAGACATTCATTGGCAATGAGAACACAATATTTGTCTTCCTCGAACGAACACATTTTGGGATATCGTAATGATCCACCCTAAAAGCTCTCATAGGCGATTTGCAAGCACCTTGGGGATCATCTTATACACCTCACTCACAAGACTAATAGGCTGGTAATCCTTGACCTCTAATGTCCCAATCGTCTTGGGAATAAGTGCAATAAAAGTGATATTGAGACTCCTCTCAAATTTTCCAATTGCAAAAAAAAAAATTCCTGGAATACCTTCATTAAGTCCTCTTTCACTACTTCTTAGCATGACTGGAAGAAACACATAGAAAATTTGTGTAACGCTCCGTCCCCAGAAGTCCGGAGAGTTAGCTCTTGAAACCTAAAACTATTTCCCATAACATATTTATACATCACAAATTCTCCATAAAATACAATTTCATTTATTCAAACCAAATATATATGTTCCTTCACCAGGACACTAAATAAATACCTCAATGAAATAAATTAAAAACTCCACAAAGACTCGAAAATATCTATGGCTCAAAATACCAAAACAACATAAAATAAAAAACCTGCTAAATAAGACTTTCCAATAAATACATATACCATTTGACACTTATTCATCTACGATTATCAAACTCTGCTAACACTTTCTACTCTTGACTTCCAGCTAGAGCATTAAAATTATCTGAAAAATATTGTGAAAATAATATGTGAGTTATCAACAACTCAGTAAGCAGAAAACATATATTAGTATGTAAATATGAGCATTTACATAATTCAGAATGTAAAACAAAACATTTACTTTCAGAATGCAGGATTAGAATATTTTCTTTCAAAATGCGTAATCAAAACATGTCAAAAATACCAAAGTGAAACTTTCATAAACATTCTTTTTCAAAAATAAAATCATTTGGCATATCATAATCTGATACATCATCTTCATTTCATATCAGTGCATCACATTAGAACAAAGACCATGTTTAACCCCCGTGGTAGGGTTATAAACCACCATTATACCCTTGACGGGGCCGTATACCACTATTATCACTCGTAGTGGGGCTTTAACTAGACAGAACTGAAAACATAATCAGAAAGTTATGCCAAAGGTTTTTTTGATACCACATCATATCAAAACAGAGTACCAAACAGATTCAGATCATTTCACATATTCAAAAACAGATTCAGAATATCTTCACATCACATGCACAAATTTTCAAATTTTATATCCGCTCTTTTTGCACAGTTCAATAACAGAATGCCAAAAAATAAGCTCATATATACACCAGCCATGACTGAAAAATACTTTTTTCTTATACAAAGTCTTATGAACAATGCAGAACAATTAACTAAGATTGTTTTCAAGTTTTCTTTTCCTAGCCAAACATGCACATTTTCCAAAATCAACCTCAATCATTTTCTTTTATGCAAAGTCTAGTATAAGAACCCCGCTTACTTGGACCTTTATATTTTTTCTGAATTTTTTCATAACAGTGCCGAATGAATATTAATCATCACCTATAAAATAGTCATGTAACCTTCATAAATTCTCAATTACACACATTTTTTTATACTTAAACCTGAAATGCTAAATAACCTATTTTTCCTAAAAAAAATCTAAAATTCTCGTAACTATGAAATATCATTATTTCTCCAATTCATCGATATACACTTAATTTCTCTGACTATTTAAACTCTAAATTATTTATGTAAATTAACGTTCATGGCTAACATTTATACTCAATTAAAACTAAGCCATGTAAAATACATTTCCAACTTAATACGTACTTAACATAATCCTAACTCAAAACAAAATTTCAATTAAGGACCAAACCTAATCCAATGACCAAGGCCCATGTAAATGACAGGCTGATCTTAAAATCAAGCCTAACCAAAATAAACAAGGCCCATCACTAAATCAAGCCCAACCAAAACTACACGGAACACATTATGCTTTGGATTTGGCTCATAACTCAAGAGCACAAATGTAATATCCTCTCAAGATATTTTTTTCTACTTCCTGTGTAAGAGGCTTTATGTGTGTCAAAGAAACAGCGAAGGGATTGTCCAACAGAAGCTTACCAAGATAGAAGGGAGATGCAGCGAATCTGGGTGGTGAGGCGAATACGCCGACGAGTTGAACGGTTGAGCACTAAGAGAGAGTGATGAGAGGGAAGGAGATAACATGAGAGAAATAGAGACGAAGAGAGAGGCAGTGGGAAGGATCGGGTGTGGCTTACCGAGAGCACATCGATGAACTTGGAGTGGCGTGTAGTGCCAGGTGATGCTCTTTTTGTAGGTGGCAATGGCGTGGAGGAGGCTGGCGATGTGGGGTGGTTGGTTTGTGACTCACGGTGGACTCCAAAGTTGCTATATTTTTTGTGCAGGAAATAGGTCCTCTTGGACATGCGATGGTGGCTTGGGCGATGGTGGTGTAAGGCAGAAGTTTAAGGCAGTGGCTTGGCTGTGGCTGAGTGTGGGCTTTGGTGGTGTAGGTTGGCCTTTGGCTTTGGTGCTTCAACAGCAACCGTTTAAGTTGCCGTTTTATGGGGGAAAAGGGCACTGGTTCTCTTGTGCAGCGTAGGCTTACCACGACGTGGAGGAGTGGTGGAACGTGGGTTGCTACGATGCACTGTGGTTGTGTTGGACGTGGGAAGGGAATGCAACATTGTGATTGTTCTTTCTATGGCAGTGCACGTGTTTCGTGGTGTAGGAGGGCAAAGGTTGACGTGGGATCTTGTGTTTAGGAGGAAGAGAAAGTGTGCATGAACGTGTATAAGGTGCATATATATATATAGTAAAACTGATAAAATGCTAGATAAAGAAATGGGAGAGACGTGCATGAGTGCATGAGCGTGGAGACATGCATGGTGTGGAAACTGAACCTTGGTTGTCACGGGCTAGGCTTTTTCCAAGTACTCATGTAGTTAGATCACACATTTCACCACACAATTAATTAACTTGATTAATCACTTGTTATATGATAATCTAATAAATACTCAAATACATGAAGTAATAAAAGTGCTTAAGATCAATACTCAAACTGTTGGGTCTCACGTAGATCTCCAAGCTCTTTGAAAATTCACTGATCAAAAGATACAACCCTCAGCCGAAATACTGAATTAAATAATCTGCTCAGTATTTGATCTGTAGTAGAATTCTGCTGACGGACTGAGTATGTTAGGAATTTCAAGTGAAGTAGGAATCTGCTGACGGGAGGACTCTACTAGAAATGAGTCTGCTGACGTGTCTGTTGACACCTGGCACTGAGTCTTCTTATCAGATATAGTTTCCATTCAACTGGATAATTCTAGACTCCTTGAACTTCAAATACACACTCTCATTACTTATCTAAGATATTATCTAATAATCACTTAATTTAAATTAAATGTTCTTAGATAAAGATAAAATATTTACATTCATCCAATCTCAACAATCTCTTAACCCTAGTCATCTAATCCTAGCCAACCACTTTTACATTTACAATCTCCCCCTTTGGCGGATTGATAACAAAACTCAGTTTGATGAATGAAGTATGTGCCTGAAACATAAACACCCAATAGACCAAGATCTCATGAAGTATCATTAACTAATATTAGAGGTTTAGTTCAAAACATTCACTTGAAACCTTACATTGTTTGATTACAAGTTACCCCAAATATAAGAAAATAATTAAATTAGACTTGTCTATGAAATAAACCAAATTCAACAAAATATGTAAATTAAACATTAGCCACAAAAATAAATTTTCAGCTGCACTGTTGTACTGGTGCTGCTCTCCCTTAGTCTTCTGTTGCCTCTGTTCTCCCCTTACTTTCTCCCTCTTTTTGTCAGCAATTTGTCAAAGGATTACTACTCACCATTAGAATCCATAGCACACCCCATGACCTGCTGCACATCCAGGGACAGCTGCACTAATTTGTCACTAATTTGCATCACTAATTTGTCGAGCTTCCCATTTCTCAGCAAACGAATCAATCTTTTGAGAAAGAATATTGATTTGTTCCAAAAGAATATTGATTTGTTCCAGCACACTAGAGAGATGTACTGTTGGCTCGGGAGGAGAAGAGGTTGACTCAGTATGTGATCTTTTCTTGTTCAGAATAACTTCTTATTTGATCACAGTGAGAGCCAAAATGGACCCATGCACTTTCATGGTGGGTTCATTTGGTCTCAATGGGACTTTGGCTATCATAGCCAGCTTTGTAATTAGACCACCAAAAGGATGACTCAACTTTTTTTTCCATATGTGAACGATGAATAATATCAATCCCATGTCGAGGGAAATCTATGGATACACCCGTAGCCAAAGCAAACATAAAATGGGCTCTCTCTAAGGGAAGTTCAGTGCGTCGATTGATTGGCCATAAATTTGTCAACATTATCTTGGCCAATACTCTGTAGGGTGGAAGCATTACATGCAGGGGCAGCCTATGACCTAAGGATTCCACTTTGGCCTTTGAATCCCAGCAAATAGATTGTGCATGGCAACCTTAGTTGGGGCTCTCATTCCCTTGTAGGGATATCCGGGTTCCTCTATAGCTGGAAGTTCATACAATGCTCTTATTGTGGCAGATGTGATCTCAATTTTAACTCCCCTCACAGTAGAGGAGATACTATGATCATCAATGTTAAATTGAGCAAAGTTTGAGTAAAACTCACGCTCCACCTCAACCCATGGTGTAGGTGAGGGAATGGTGAGTTTTTCCCAATGGCGCTCAGTAAACATGCGACTGATGATGTCAAAGGATGGATCAGGAAAGTCATAGATGCTTACCTCTCTCTCTCTCTCTCTCACCCAATACAGGTCGGTGAGAGAATATGCTTCTATATGAGGCTTTTGTTTCAGGTGAAGCAAAGCACTCGAAAGCACTGGGTGTGGAGGGTTTAGTCTAGGGTTTTATTGGTTTTGTCATGTGCCCCATGGTTTCCTTAGTGTGAGGGGTCTCTAGAGGAGATTCCCTCTCACTTGCTGCACTGGCAGGTGAGTTAGGAGTAGCTATCTTCTTTCTTTTGGCTTTTTCTTTAAGCTTCATCTGAAATACACAAGCATATAGAATACTTTAGTAGGATCATGCAATTATACCAATAAGAAGTACAAGTTATTGACTGGACATTTATAGGAACCTATGTACTCAATGGTGATTAAACAGATAATAGAATTAAAATGCCATGCTTGATATGTGTTTGATAAAACCCGAGAGGCCCACAATTCATGTTTTATGCATAAAGAAATCAATGCAATGGATTTAACATGACGCATGGGAATAAATGAGTGCGGAACCAAATAGAATTGCAAAGGAACATTTGTTTGAGTCATAAGCTCGAACACTTGGTGGGCAGTTCTTCGAAACCAAGTGATGGAATCACGGAACCCATCAAGATCCTTCCTTAATACAACTCAATCTCAATCCCAACTCAGATAATCTAATGTTCCATACACCATTCTCTATAAATCACTATGTCAAATACTCATCAACCCTATTTATTTTGCAAAACCCAATTGGAAATC
This sequence comes from Pterocarya stenoptera, assembly GCA_003123785.1. Taxonomy (NCBI): domain Eukaryota; kingdom Viridiplantae; phylum Streptophyta; class Magnoliopsida; order Fagales; family Juglandaceae; genus Pterocarya; species Pterocarya stenoptera. The sequence continues at coordinate 592,774 of QEOT01001744.1, forward strand.
GCATGCCCTAGAACTTGAAAAATAGTAATGGAGAGTTGTACAAGACACTAGTAGTGTAGATGTAGAATCCTCTTTGATTTTGAACTCAAATAGTGGAGAAATACTCACTCAAAATGGGGTAGGGCATGAAAGGGTCTATGAGAACCGTGGGGAGTGGGAATCGGGAATGAAGGTCTTTGGCCTTATCTTCCTATGTGAGTTGACTTAAGTCACTTAGGAAAGAGACCATGCTATGCACGAGACACCCCCCTTTCTCAAACACAATGTCCCTATTGGGATTTAGTCAAGTTTCCAATATGTCCCAGAGTCCCACTGGGATTTCAATGTTCTTCGAAAAAAAGATTGGCAGATATCTATGATTTTTCCTTCCTTTTATATATATATATTTTTTTATTTTTACTTATAAATCATAAAATCAAACAAACCAACCAAAACAAAAAGAACCAAGGAATAAAAATTTTGACAATTAGTTCTGTTTTACTAACAAAGATAACTTCCTTCACTGAGCTAAGTTTAGACCTCTAGTGTAGCACGAGACCAAGCATCATTCTCCTCACACTATCCCTCCATACAGGAGATGCACTTTCTCAACTGTAGCCATCACCATGGTGTCTTGTACCTCATCAATTGAACATCCAAAGATCATGTGAGTGCGTGGGTGAGGTTTTTTATTTATTTATTTATATTTATATTTATATTTTCTCTTGAGATACTCTTTGGGGATGATCTTTTTTCTTAAAAGTCAAACTTTACGCTAGAGTCTAGATACGTGAAAGAGTATATTCTCCAAACATAAGGTGTTTTGAGCTCTAGTTGTGTCCATGATTGGACTGCTCATCTTTTTCTACAATGATTAGAGCAATGATTTTTTCTATAAGGACTTCATAGATAAGATCTGTTTTAAGTGCTTGTCTTTTTCCACAACGATGAAACACTAAACTTTTTTTTATATAGATCCACCATTATGCTTGGCAAGAGAAGATCTTTTTCTTTTAGTATTATGTTCAACTAGTATTAGTCAATTTAAGGAATAGACTTCTCCATTTCTATTAAGCATCATAAACAATAGTAAAAGTAGGGTTAGGTTCCTCACAGTGAGTAGACCAATGCCCTTGAATGCTCAACCATAAGATTAGCACCCCCACGATAAGATGCTTAACCAAGACATAGTGCTTCAATCCAAACAAAGTTAATATGGTGAGGCCCAGGATGCTCAATCACTTGGCAAACATCTTAAGCTTACATCTTGCTCAATGTTGATTCCATTAAATCTGTGAGGAAACATGCCAAAAATTAAATTCAATCAAAACCAAGCTAAAACCAAAAAAAAAAAAAAAAATTATAATAATGCAAAAATTTAAGTGCAGGAAAATGGTGAAACTTTTAATGCATATCACACACACCAATGACTTTTCTTAAATATTCAAACCTTAACCCATCTAAGAGTTTTGTAAATAAATCAGCCAATTGATGTTTAGTAATCACATGCTCCAAGGACACAATTTTTTACTCAACCATGTCTCGAATAAAATGGTGTCAAATGTCTATATGCTTGGTTCTAGAGTGCTAGACAGGATTTTTTAAGATACTAATGGCACTGGAATTATCACAATAGACTTTCACAGTATCTTGAGAGAATCCATAGTCCTCAAGCATCTTTTTCATCCAAAGAAACTTCTTTGTTGTAATGTACTCGGCTTTAGCAATAGACAAGGAGATGAAATTTTGCTTTTTACTCATCCATGCAACTAGATTTCCACCTATATAAAAGCAACCTCCAGATGTGTTTTTTCTTTCATTTGCATTCACAGCCCAATCAACATCTGAATATTCAACTAGAGTCAAGTTGAATGCCCAAGAAAAAAATTCAATTCACCAATCATACTCATTTTTAATTCAAATTTCATTTTATCAGCAAACTCATAAGAAAGTGAGTCAAGAGTTGCTCCAAACATAATGTCATCTTTATAGATTTGAGCAATAAGAAGTTGTTTACCAGTTTTTCTTAAGAAAAGAGTTCTATTAACTTGTCCTTTAGTGAAACTATTCTCAAGTAGGTAAGCTGTCAACCTTTTATACCAAGCCCGTGGTGCTTGCTTTAATCCATAGAATGCCCTCTTCAACTTGTAAACATGATCAAGGTATAAATGATTAATGAATCCTTTAGGTTGCTCAACATATACCGCTTCTGGTAATAATCCATTAAAAAAATGCACTCTTAACGTCAATTTGATATAGTTTAAGATTTAAATGACAAGCTAAGCAAGCAATATGCGAACAGATTCTAAATGTGCTACAGGAGCAAAAGTTTCATCAAAATCAATCCCTTCTACTTGTGTGTATCATTGTGCAATAAGTCTTGCTTTATTTCTAACTATGGTGCCATGCTCATCGGACATGTTCTTGAAGATACATTTGGTTCAGATAACATTGTAATTTTCAAGTCTAGGAACCAACTCTCATATTTCATTTCTTGTGAATTGATGAAGTTCCTCATGCATAGCATTCACCCAACTTTCATCACTTAAGACTTCTTCAACTTTCTTGGGTTCTACCTGTGACAAATAACAAAAGAAACTTGATTTAGAACTCTTTTTCCAAGTCTCATTCCTTCAAGAATGTTTTCTTTTGGACGATTATGATCAATTTTTTTATGATGGCTCTTTGTCATGTGAAGGACAGAATTTGGAGGAGTTTCCTCTTCACGGCCTGCATCACTTTGTTGTTCAGACTTTTCTTCCGTGCCTTGAGTTGACTCACTCATGCTTTCAAGTTCTCTTTTTGTGGTATCGGTTGAGTCATCATTTATAAGCACATTGATTGATTCCATCACAGTTTTTGTATGAAAGTTATAGACTCTATATGCTTTGCTATTTGAAGAATAGCCAAGAAATATCCATTCATCACTCTTGCTGTCAAAGTTATGTGAATTTTCTCGATCACGAAAGATGTAGCATCGACTCCAGAAGACCCTAAAATGCTTGATAGTAGGCTTTTTGTCTTTCCACAACTCGTAGGGGGTGTGTCTAGTACCTGGTCTAAGTACCACTCAATTTAGAATATAACTTGCTGTGTTGACAGCTTCTCCCAAAAAATATAAAGCTATCTTTTTGTTGCTCAGCATAGTCCGAGCCATTTCTTGAATTGCTCTATTTTTTATTTCAATTACTCCATTTTGTTGATATGTAAATGGAACGGAAAACTCTTGATATATGCCTTGTTCATCACAAAAAGAAGAGAAATTAGAGTTTTCAAATTCCTTACCATGATCACTATGAATTCTAGAGATAGAAAAGTCATTCTCTATTATTAATCTATTGAAAAGCTTCTTGGCAAGATCAAAAGTTTCAGATTTTTCTCTTAACAGTATGGTCCAGGTAAATCTTGAAAAATCGTCCACAATGACCATAATATATTTCTTCCAACCAAGGCTTTCGGTTTGTGTTAGACCCATTAAGTCCATGTGGAGTAGCTCAAGAGGCTGAGATGTGAGTATGTCAGAAATTTTCTTATAGTGAGATTTTGTTTGCTTTCCTTCTTGGCATGCTCCACATACCATCTTTTTCACTTTTAAAGACTTGGTAACCCAGCTACAGCTTCCTTTTTAGATATTTTTGATAGGTCTCTTAGGTTGATGTGACCAAGACGTTGGTGTCAAAGCTCGGCTTCATCCAATAGTACTCTATGACAGCATATGTTTGTTGTTGGAGAGATTCCATAGCAATAGTCCGACGTTCTAGTGCCCTTCAAAATCCAATTTCCAACTTGATTATAGATAGTACATTCAGCATTTGAAAACTGCACAGAAAGATTTTCATCACAAAATTGACTAATACTAAGTAAATTTGCATTGAGGCCATTAACAAATAAAACATTATGAAGAGTAGATAGTCCAGGAATTTCTATACTTCCCTTTCCTTCAACTATGACCTTGCTTCCATCACCAAAAGTCACAGTTCCTCCATTAGTGGATTCAATCTTCTTAAATAAACTTTTGTCACATGTTATATGTCTTGAACACGCATTATCCAAATACCACAAGCAGTTTTCCATTGTCTTAAGTGTTGTATGTGAAACTAGGCACACAACATCTTCCTTAATCACTCACTTGGTTTTGAGTTTTGTCTTATTCACATCTCTTGATACCTGTTTCTTTTTATTTGGAAGACAAAAATCTGCTAGCTCATCAAATTTACGACTTATGGTAATGACTTGAAGTCTCAAGTTATTAACCTTGGTTTCTAAGTTTCTCTATTTTCTTGTATTTTTTCTTTTTCCCTCTTTTTCCTATACTTTTCTTAAATTAAAGTAGTGTGGACTTATATGACCAAGCATACCACAAAAATGACAAGTATAAGTAAACTTACATTCGGACTTATCTTGGTTGGGTTTCCTTGTCATTGATCTATCGTGTGAGGCTCTTGGAACATGAGTTTTAGGCACAATCTTCTTCGGAGCTTCCTCATCTTGACTCTCTTTAACAAAAATTATACATTGTGATGAGGTGGCAGTTGATGATGAGGCCTTAAATTCCATACCTTGGGAAGTCATATACCCCAAGCCCGTGCGATTACAACTAGATTTTTGAAAACTCAACATCTCGTCAAGTTTCTGAGTTACATTTTTTTTTTTGCATTCTTGAATCTTTTTCAACTCCTTCTCAAGTACATATAGTTGGGCTTGAAACCTTGATACTTCAATTTCAGATATCTTTAGTACCTTAAACATGTTGCTCTTCTCAATTTCAGATATCGTGTGAGCTTTTTATACAGCTTTTTATTTAATTTTTTCGGCTTGACCACTTCTTCACATAGATCATTGTAGGCTTCTTGTAAACTTAGCTTATGATCAGCCACAACTAAGGCAACTTCCGAATCACTATCATTATCATCACTTTCAAATTTGGTTAACATTAGAAAATTCACTAACAACAGCAAAAAAAGCTATAAATGAAGTTTCATACTCACTCAAATGATGAATTGAAATTTTCAGATTCAGATCCGTCACTAAGAGATATTAAAAGCTTTACTTTTGTTTCTTTTATAGTTTGGACACTCAATTCTTATGTGACCATACCCTGAGCACTCATAGCACTTAACTTTATCTTTTTGCTTAGATTTATATTTGTTCTATTTTTCATAATCACTCTTTTTAACAGGAAATTTCTTACCTCTTTTTTGTTTTCCATTTGTTTTCTTATTAAATATGCATTTTCTGAATTTTCTAGCAATAAGTGCTATGTCCTCATCATTTAGATTTTCCTTATCAGAAAAATCTTCACGTTCTTCTTTTATAGTTTTCAATGCAATAGACTTACCGTTTTTCATTTAAGGAAGTGAAGATTCATAGGTTTGTAGAGAACATACTAGTCCTTCGACTTTGATTGCATCCAAGCCTTTGCTTTCTTCTATAGCAGACACATTTGAGCGAAATCTTTCAGGTAGAGATCTCAGGATCTTTCTCACCACTCTTGAATATTCTACATTTTCACCTAGATTGAACCTGGAATTTACAATATCATTAAGTTTTCCATAAAATTATTAAAATTTCATCTTCAAGCATTCTAATTTTCTCAAAATTTGAGGTTAGCAATTGTAATTTGGAATTTTTTACAATCTAGGTTCCCTCACGTGTGACTTCCAAGATATCCCAAGCTTCTTTGACCACCTCACACATGGAAATATTCTTAAATTCTTTAGGAGAGACTGCCATGAAGTAGCATTAAGTTCCTTGTTATTCTAATTATAGTTGTTAACCTCATCTCTTGTCTATGCATCAATAACAGTCTTGGGCTTAGTCCATCCTTGCTCTACTGCATGCCAAACCCTTTCATCCAATTATTTGAGGAAAACCCTCATCCAAACTTTCCAGTATGTATAGTTTTCCCCATCAAAGTGTGGTGGAGCTGATAATGACGACATGATCAACAGGAGAACGGATCATACTCGAATGAGTAAATCACGCTTTGATACCAATTGTAATTACCCAAGTACCCATGTAGTTAGATCACACGCTTCACCACACAATTAATAAACTTGATTAGTTACTTGTTATATGATAATCTGATAAATACTCAAATACATAAATTAATAAAAGTGCTTAAGATCAATTTTGGTTATGAAGGGAAGCCCTTTGAACAACTTTCCAAAGGTAAAACCCTACGAGGCAGTCAAACCCAGGAAAGTCAATTTTATTATTTGAAAATCAATTACAAGTAAATCACAATTACAAGACCTTTGTAACTTGACCAGACAAATGGCCCGTTTGTCTTTTACCGCAGTAGCAGCCAGATCCTCTGGTTATATTCAAACTATTGACTTCCCTCCTAGAACCCCAGAGCTAAACTTGATCACTTCCACTTCGACACGGAGTAAGTATGCACTTAAGCATAGAGAGGGAAAAACACTAGAAAATTCTTGTGAAGAATTTTCTCACACTCAAACTATTGGATCTCACGTAAATCTCCAAGCTCTCTGAAAATTCACTGATAAAAAGATACAACCCTCAACCGAAATACTCAATTAAATAATTTGCCTAGTATTTGATCTGTAGTAGAATTCTGCTGAAGGATTGAGTCTGTAAGGAATTTCAGGTGTAGTAGGAATCTGCCGATGGGAGGATTCTACTAGGAATGAGTTTGCTGGCACGTTTGTTGACACCTAGCGCTGAGTCTTCTTATCAAATATAGTTTCCATTCAACTAGATAATTCTAGACTCATTGACCTTTAGATACACACTCTCATTACTTATCTAAAATATTATCTAATAACCACTTAATTCAAATTAAATGTTCTTATATAAAGATAAAATGTTTACATTCGTCAAATCTCAACAATCTCCCAACTTAGATAAATCTCTATCGTCCTAGTCATCTAATCCTAGCCAACCACTTTTATATTTAAAATCTCCCAATTTGGCGGATTGATGACAAAACTCTATTTGATGAATGAAGTATGTACTTGAAACATAAACACCAGCAGAGCGAAGTATGTACCTAAAACATAAACACCAGCAGAGCAAGATCTCGTTAAGCATCATTAACTAATATTAGAGGTTCAATTCAAAACATTCACTTGAAACCTTACATTGTTTGATTACAAGTTACCCCAAATATAAGAATACAATGAAATTAGACTTGTCTTTGAATTAAATCAAATTTAAGAAAATATGAAAATTAAACATTAGCCACAAAAATAAATTTTCAGCTGCACTGCTGTATTGGTGCTGCTCCCCCCAGTTTTCTGCTACTGCTGTTCTCCCCTTTTTTTGTCAGCAATTTGTCAAAGGACTGCTACTCAACATCAGAATCCATAACACCCATGACCTGCTGCACATATAGGGATAGCTGCATTAGTCTGTCACTGATTTACATCCCATCCGTTCGCAGCATTGTTATCTATTGTTTCACCTTGGTCTGTCGGGCTTCCCATTTCTCACCAAACGAATCAATCTTTTGAGAAAGAATATTGATTTGTTCTAGCACACTAGAGAGAGGTACTGTTGGCTTGGGAGGAGAAGATGTTGACTCAGTATGTGGTCTTTTCTTGTTCAGAATAGCTTCTGATTTGATCACAGTGAGAGCCGAAATAAACCCATGCACTTTCATGGTGGGTTCATTTGGTCTCAAACTCTTGGATCTCACGTAGATCTCCAAACTCTTTGAAAATTCACTGATCAAAAGATACAACCCTCAGTCGAAATACTCAATTAAATAATCTGCCTAGTATTTGATCTGTAGTAGGATTCTGCTGACAGACTGAGTCTGTTAGGAATTTCAAGTGCAGTAGAAATTTGCTGACGGGAGGACTCTGCTAGGAATGAGTCTGCTGACATGTCTGTTGACACTTGGCACCGAGTCTTCTCATCAGATATAGTTTCATTCAACTGGATAATTCCAGATTCCTTGAACTTCAGATACACACTGTCATGACTTATCTAAAATATTACCTAATAACTGCTTAATTGAAATTAAGGATAGCTTTGGCAATCAAGATGAGACACAAAATTCTCATCTCATCTCATCTCATCATTATAACTTTTTTAAATTTTCACACAAATATAATAAACAATTCATTTTTTTCAAATTTCAAACAATAATAATATTAAAAATAATATTTTAAACTTTCATCTAAAACAAAAAATTCTCATCTTACTATCCAAACCTATCCAATGTTCTTAGATAAAGATAAAATATTTACATTCATCCTATCTCAACAATCTCCCAATTTAAATATATCTTTATTGTCCTAATCATCTAATCTTAGCCAACCATTTTTAGATTTACAGTGTTAATAGATAAAATCTTACTTAAAAAAAGTACTCATTAGTTTCCACTCAAAGCAAGCTTTGTGAACTTCTTAGAATCTATAATTGCAACAATAACACGACATGGTAGTGTTGTAAAAAATGACATAGTATATATTAGGCTAAGTTATGAAAAAAAAAGAGGCACTCACGATTAGAATTTCAGGTTATAGACCCATATATGAATTTTTAACTTTCAAAACAAAAAAAAAAAATTATATATTTCTACTAACCGTACAATTTGAGTAGAACATTGGAGAAGATATTTATCCATTAGGCAAAGGATTCATGAACACATTTAATTACCAAACTCTTGAAAACTAATGATATTAAATATGCAATATGTTATGTATTAAATATTTCCATCTAATATCCTTAGTTTGGGATTGAAGAATATTTTGTTATGCTCGTCAAGTTTAATGAATTGGAATAGAGAATACGTCATTTTCAAAGAAATAATGCTGTTCTTGTTATAAATTTTGTTATTTTCGATCACAATAACTAATGTAATATATTTTCAATATTCTTTATTTATATAATTATTCAAATGAATCATTTTAATTATAACATATTGGAAAATATAACTGAAAATTGCAATTTTGAACTCTTTTCATTTAATCAAAGATAACAAAAGAAAGAAAAAATCTTTTGTAGTTATAGTGTGTCATTTGGATACTAAGTTGACGTGTGATAAGTTAAGATAAAATTTTAAAGTTGAATAAATATTATTAAAATATTATTTTTAATATATTATTATTTTGAATTTTACTATGCAATCTCTTACTATTCATTCATATTCCACATTCTATACTTTTTAATATTTTAAAAAAAAAATTTGAATTTATTTTAAATATTTCAAATTTTTTATTCACTATTCATATAAAAAATATTTAATAAAAAAAAAAAAATAGAGTGTAGAATATAGGTAAATAATAAGAAATAAATAGTAAGAGGTTGCGAAATTTTTTTGTAAATATTTTGCTATCCAAACCGCTTAAACTTGCACTTGTCACTTGACAGCGTGCAGATGAAGAGAGCCGGATCCTCCCTTTCCCAAAAGCATCCGATCGGCAAATAGCCTGCAAGGCATCCCAATCCGTGCGAGAGAGAAGCGTCGGTAATGGAAGAACAATCGAAAACGCGGAAGCCCAACCCTAAACCTAGAACCAACACATCGAAGACTAGTTGTGCCTATGATAACGGTCATAACAAGAAGCAGAAGAAGAGCGAGTACGAGTTCTGCAAGGTGTGCAATCTGAATCACGACCAGGGCCAGCGCCACAAGTACTTCCCCAGTCACAAGACCTCCCTCTCTACCTTCCTCTCTCGGTTCCAATCCAAGCTTTCTGATGTCCGTTTTTTCCTCAAGAATCCCTGCCCTCTCCCCTCCGACCTCGCCTCTCGCAACCGCCTCTGGTGCGTTTTTTGCGACAGCAACATCGACGAGCTTGGTTGCACCTTCGCTTGGTAACTGCTTTCAATGTATCCTATTTTTTTTAATTATCTTCTTTAATTTCTGTTTGGTTGCGCGAGGAGAAACGGAAAGACGGTTGAAGGTTTTTGAAATTCTGTGCGTTATGTTTTTCTGGTTTACAAATTATAGGGTTGTGATCAACCGTGGATCATTATTGACTCAGTTTAGTGGAGCTTCTGATTTTCTCGAGATTTTGAACAATGAAAAAAAGTCCGAGAATTATAGAATTTCTCGCCTATATTGATTTTTAGGCAACCAGACTGTTGAATGTGGTTTAAGAGATCTGCTTTGGTGGATTTTTTTTTTTGGGAAAATGCTTGTGTCCTGTTAACAGTTATAATGCAATTAATCATCTAGCGAGTGCGGATCATCTCAAGAATTTGAAGCATTTTCTATGGAAATATGGTGGTGCGGTGGATCGCTTGGATACTTTTAGGATTTTAGAAGCTGACGTAGCTAAGGTACTTGGTTAAGTCCTTTGTAATCAATGTTTTTTTGAACATTTTGGAAGAGTGATTCTTTAGGACTTCTCACGTCACTGAATTATCGAGATAGCTGATATTTAAAAAATCAAGGAAAGAAACGTAATACTGCTTTCATTTACAGACTGATTACTCTTTGGTTTTTTATTTTATTTATTTTATTTTTTTGTGACTGCAGTGGGAGAAGAAGTGCAAATCTTTGAGAAATGATGATATAATGTCTACTGAAGGACCTATAGGACCAGTGCTTGGACCTTCACATGATATCCACAATGAACTCAACTATGGAAATATTGATAGTTTTGAAAATTGTAGTATCCAATCTGTTAAATCAAGTCATTCAAATGGTGTTATGCCTTTACAGTGTTATACGAATGAGTATCAGGTATCCCATTCAGGACGCTCCGAAGTTCCAAATGTTGGAATGTTTGAGTATGATGCTCAATCTTCTTTACCTGCAGAGACATGCGCTGGTAAAATTTCAGAATTGATGGATTTTACAGGTGAGCGTGCAATATATTGAAGTACTTCTTTCTTTATTGTTATTGTTGTATTATTATTATTATTATTATTGTTATTATTATTATTATTATTATTATTATTATTATTATTATTATTTGACCAAGAGGCCAACACCTTGTAATTTCTTTATTATTAATATTATTGTTCATAATTCAAGTTTTTAGTGTATGTTATGGAGGAGATTTCTTGACTGAATGAGAATGCTTATTCTAGTTTTTGGTTGTCTGCTATGTTTTTACTATGTCGACTCAGTTAACAGGAATAGCCAATATTCTCTCCTTTATGACACAACATGCTCAGCTGATGGATATTTCAGTAATGAAAGGGTAAGTTATGTCATTATTGTGCTGAATTTTATTAGCTAAAAATATCAGGATCCCCATTGTTACCTACCCATCCTGGTTACTGTAGGGTAGTCTGTTCTGTAGAAATGGTTTGAGAAATTGAAGAATTTTTTTTTTAATTGAAGGTGGCAGTAGCATCTGCTTACTTGTCTTCTGATTGAGACCATCCACCACTGCCCTAAGCTTGAAAAAGAAATTACTACTATCTGTACATTAGAGTGATATCATTCTTGTTTACATATGCAACTAATTGACGGTTTAGTACCATTCACATATTATGATATTTGTTGGGGTTGTGAATTAACAATTTTTTATGTTCCATGAACTCATGCCAACAATGGGGCTAGTCATTTGTAGACAATTCTCAATTCTTGAATATGCTAAGGTCTTAATGCTTGGAAAATTTGAATCAGCTTGCCATAGGGTAGAATGACTCTATATGGTGCTTGTGTATGTTCAGGTATAGCTATGTTTGGCATGTTGTATCTTTTGAAAGATACCGGTATTATATGCTAACTTCTCAGTAGAGGTGGCAATATGTGACACTACCCGTGAATCCAACACGAACACGACACAAAATTAGCGGGTTTGGGTTTGATGTTAACGGATTGGGTTAACTCGTTAAGTCCTCGTGTTACTAGGATGGGTGACCTCCTGGGAAGTCCTCGTGTTGCACCCTCGTTTTTATGTATTATATGAATTTTAAATGTAAATTAAAAAAAAAAACTGATAAAAAAAAAAATGTTAACGGATTCGGGTTAAAACGGTTTAACCTGTTAAGACATGATTTATAAACGGGCCAGTAACGGGTCAATCTGCGTAACACGAAATCAACCCGTTTAGAATTTATCTTTAAATTAAAATTTTATTATTGTCAAGTTGTATTGATATTTCTCAATATGCCTATGTTTTTATTGTTGGGATTGTAATTTAGATCTATGCTCATATTTGTTATTGTATAGTTTGAAATATTGGTTTTATTATATGTTAAAATTTGAAAAATATTTATATATATTTAAGATATTGTGGTTATTAATAAATATAGATTTTGACTCTTATGTGAAATTATATTAATCAAGCCAAATGAGTTATGTGTTTTAGTTCAATCCATTTACACGAAACAAGCAGATTTAAATGAGTTGTGTCGTGTTAACATATTTCTAATTAATTATTGAATGGGTGACATGACCCGTTATCTAAATGAGTTGGTTTAGGGTTTAGAAGTTTGACATGTTTAGCTTAACGGGTTGGGTTCGGGTTGACCTATATAGTGAATGTTCATGAGTTGACACGATATGAACACGACCTGAAAACACGATTTGCCCCTCCTACTTCTCAGTAGTGAAAAGGTCAACCTTTCACTTCTTTCATGACCTGCCTGTAAATCTACTCTCTCTCTTCCTTTTTTCCCCATTTGTGCATTAATATGTACTTACAACAGCTTCGAACATGTAATTTATTTTGATATAGACGTACCACGTGCATGAGGATCAAGGGATTGTCAAAGGAGAGAGCAGTTTTCAAGGTATCAATCTTTGACTACATCAATTTTGGTTTTTTCCTTTTTCTTTTTGTCTTTTTGTATTATTATTTTTAAATAAAATACACAAACCCTTCTCTAATTTGCAATCAGCCCGCAATCTATCAATTGTGGTAATCACCTCTCAAACTACCAAAACATTTTAGTATACTTCCTGTGTACTCTGGCTTTGCCTAGATTCTATTAATAAAATTCCTTCTTATTATAAGAAAAACTACCAAAAAATCGTAATCTATCCACTCTATAAAAAAAAAAATTGACATAAATGATAAATGCCATTAATAAAAGATAAAATTAAAAAAAATTAAAAATCTATATGTAAAATACATATTTATAAAATAAAAAAACTAAAAATTGGAAATTTGTTTAAAAGAAATTATAAAAAATAAAAAATAAAAGATAATATCTTTTCAGACAAAAATATCAAAACATTAAAAATCATAGAAAGAATTAAAATTACAAAAGTAATGTAAAGTTATTTTTAGTTTTAAAAATTGAACATAGGGCATCCAAACCATTAGTCCATGGTAGTAGTATAGGAAGCACCCGAGCGAATAACTCCACCCTCAAAGGTTTGCAACTTTGCTCTTCCAGAGTTGTTTAAGTTTTTAGTTTTTTAAAATATATTTTTTTGATAAGTAAAAGAACAATTTTTTAAAAATATATTTATTGCTTTTTATTTTATATTTAGGGGTAATTTTGTCTTCTAAGGGGAAAAGGCTGTACATTGCAATTTGGTAGTTTGGTGATTGCCTAAATTGATAGTTTAGGGGGTTGGTTGCAAAAAAAAAAAAAAAAAGTTGCAAGGGGTTTTGCGCATTGTCCCATTTATTTTTGTCACAGAGCTTTTAGCTAGACTCCATATGAATTCTTCATTAGAGCGGCATGTGTTCGTAGGATTGATGTAACTGAGATTGTGTGCAGCAAAATTCGCATATTGACTTATGGTTAGCTTAGTGCACAAGTTGGTGGAGTGATGCTTTATTTGACACCTGATGTCCTTTCCTCATCTTGTGATTCATTTCTTTAGGTTTGCAGAATCTCACACGAATTTCTACCTTGGCTGCTGACAAGGCTATAGATAATGTGCATTCTGGAGCTCCTCCTCCATGGTTTGAAGCAACTGAAGAAAGTCAGATCAATGTTCAACGAAAACCCACAGTAGGCAGCCTTATGTCCCTAAATAAGTCAGGGAAGTCCAAAAAATTGAACCCGAAACGGGTTGGAGCTGCTTGGGCAGAAAAGAGAAAGATTGAGCTTGAGATGGAGAAAAGAGGAGAGATTGTCAATAGTGACTGCACTGCTAACTGGCTTCCTAACTTTGGTAGAGTATGGCAATCTGGTAGCCGAAAAGAATCTAGAAAAGAGTTTGAGATGGAGAAACAAGAATTTATCAAGCCTGAAAGTAAATCTGAGATGCCAGTTAAGATACAACCTTACGTCAGCAAGCGAATGGTGAGCTCCAAATTTTCGCATGCCACTTTGTAGGTTCCAAAATCCTTAAGGCTAATTCTTGTAAGTTGAGGTTATGGAAATATCTTATTGTATCATGTCACTGGTACAGCATTGCATTCCAAGGTTGTCTGCCTTTTTCATTTTTTTGTACTTACTGGCACTTAGAATTAGCATTTTATCTGCTGTATGTTATTAAGTTGTGGAACACCACCTGTGGGTAGCCCAAGTGTAAGAGCGAACTTGTGTGCACAAGCCCCATGTCATAGGTTTGATTTCCCCTGGGATCAATCTGCGATTTAAGTGGGAGGCATGGTGGTGGGTTTCTGTGCTAGTCTCCCCGGGGGTTTAGGTTCCATGGGTGAGTCCTAAGGGCTCTGCCGTGGGTTGGTTCCCCCGTCATAAAAAAAAAAAAAAGAAAAAAAAGAAAAAAAAGAAAAGAAAAGAAAAGAAGAAGAAGTTATTTAGTTGTTGAATGCTAGGAGCTGTAATTGGCTTCAGCACGTTCCCCAATAAAATTAATCAAGAAGGAAGAAAGATATGCTCTAAGCTAAAATGGAATGTGGTTTTTATGGTACTTGGGGTCTTAACTCTTTAAGTGCTGAACTCCGCTGGATAAAGAAGCTTATTCATTAGAGATGAATTGCCATCATTGTTGGGTAACAGTTGATTTTCTTTGGAACTTAAAAAGCTAGCTCTGTTTATATTCTAGAATTTCTTTTTTTATTGGTGTTTTATATTCTAGACTTCTAGAATATGTATATGCATGTGTAACTTGTGTGGAACTTAAAAGCTAGCTCATTTTATATTTTAGTTCGTGTAGATATGTGTGGGCACACACCTTAGTATGTGAGGCTGTATATGTGCTAAATAAATGCTTGTTGTTTCCAGAATGGCCTTAGTATGTGAGGCTGTATATGTGCTAAATAAATGCTTGTTGTTTCCAGAATGGACCAGAAGTGATGTTTAGCTTTAGCGTTAATTGTTTGAAACCTTAGTGGAGTTTGTTGCATGTAGTTTGGATGATTTCACACTTCTTATAAAAAAAAAAAAAAAAATGTTTGGATGATTTCACACATAGCATGGTAATGAAGAAAGTTCCTTGCCAAAAAAAATAATGTAAATAGTTATGCCTGAGTTTGGCTGTTCTGAAGGGAGTTCCTAAGGCTTATACTTTTCTTTGGTCACCCTTGCAGCGAAGAGAAGCAGGCGAATGATCATATTGGAGACACATATGACAAATGTTTTGGGCCTTGTGGCTGTCATGTTAGAGAATCACTGCATGTATTCACCCCTTCCCTATGCAAGTTTTATCGGAGATTAAATAGATTACTGATCTTGTAGGAAGAATGGGAAGCAGAGTTGGTGCAATGCAGCCTAAAATGGGTTATATAGTTACTAGGTCATTGTACATTACAAGAAAAAAGAACCACTACCTATAATCAATGACATTGTAGGCATTTTGTCTGTTGTGCCAAATGCATTCAACACAAATCCTTTTTCCCACATTTCATATATGCAGGCTCATTTTTTGGTAGAATCAATGTTACCATGCAAACTGTAAAGAACGTATGTAATAGCTGTGATCCTGAGTTTTAACAGCTCCGTCGATTTCTAGATTACGAGAAGCTGCTTCTGTCTGAAATGTTGCCCATATTTCATATTTCACCTTTATGTCGATGTGGTTGTAGTGCATGAGGCTGTTGAAATTGATATATTAGCATCATCTTGTGTTGCCTCTTACGCTTGCGGCCCTAAAACTTGATTGGCATGCTCTAGGCTGGTACATGCAAATTCCTATGTCCCCGTGTTTCTTATTTTTGCAATTTCTCATGCTTTTGTTTAAGGGGTAAAAACCGCTCAGTAATCAAATCAGCTTGTTACTATGTGCTCTCACTTTTGACAAAAAGAATGATATTACACTATCACAACAGTATTAGCTGTGCAAAATTTTGTAGAATTGAATTGATCTCTGATCCTGAAGACCCATAGGTTCCCTTTGGAAGAAACCAAGTTCTCTTCACATAGAAACTCCCACGAAAACCACTTTTCTACAACTCGATTGACATCATGTATGACTACATCTGTTGCGTTCCCAGATCTTGCTATTATACTAGCAGTATAGATTGTTGGCATCCTACCTGGTGCCTCTGGTGTATCTCCACTCGGTCCATCCACCACTATCACATCCCACTTGTGCTGGTATACTTCTTGCGGTAGATTTGTCAATGCAAGCTTGCATGTTGATCCCTGAAGCGGTCCTGAGCTAGGTGCACAGGCTGCATTCTGTCTTGCTTGCTTGAGCAGCTTGAAAGCCTTGTTTCCAGGTATCTGATAATCAACCTTGTATGTTCTAGTGCTATTTGAATTTGCTTTGATTGTGCTTAGGTTGTTAATCTCATCCTCTAGAAAGACGGTGGTGCCACCTGCATTGATCTGCGAGAGGTTCAGATATTGGTATGCAAACCCAAAGATAAGCAGGTTGCAGGGGGCCTTGTTGATGATAAGATTTGATAGGAGCAGAAATTCCTTTTCTGTGAGGGTGTTGGCATTGGCATAGGTTTTTAGCTGATT
The DNA here is from genome assembly GCA_003123785.1 of Pterocarya stenoptera. Lineage (NCBI taxonomy): Eukaryota > Viridiplantae > Streptophyta > Magnoliopsida > Fagales > Juglandaceae > Pterocarya > Pterocarya stenoptera. The sequence continues at coordinate 609,466 of QEOT01001744.1, forward strand.
TGTTGAGGAGCCTGATGAATTTGTTGGACCCTCGATGCATGGGGGAGAAAGGCATGTGTGGTGAACAATAGTGGGTAAAGTAGGCTTTGAAGAGGAACTGGATGAATTAGTGATTGTGATCAAAATAAACCTGATGATGGAGAAACTTGATAGGATCATGAGGAGGACTGGGATAACTTTCTTTACGGCAATGTTCATCCTTTTCCGCCCTCTGCAATATTTGTAAATAATGGGTAGATTGTGTTGTGCCTCAGGCAAGAGTGCAGGAGAAAACTGAACAAGAGGAGTTACAAGAGAACGGCAATGAAGCACTTCTGGGGGCATTGTTTCAGCAGTAGCACAGCTACCAGCACCCCCTACCCTCTTAACAGGTCAGTTGGGGGGCTTTTTTTAATGACTCAGGGTTGTTAAATCGAATGGAGCCCCCTTGGTATCTTCTTGAGTGACAAGGAAGGAAACGGTTTGCTTTTGTTTCAAGTGTTTTATTTTTCTCTTTTTATTTTTGAGTTGTCACCTAATTCCTGTGGTGTTTTCAAATTGGAAATATAAATTAAATTACAAACTGCGTGCGTGTATCCATTTGAAAAAGATGGGTGAAGAAGATTGGCGTTTCAATCATTTTAAAGGGGGTGGTAATGGTGGTGACTTGGGTTTTTGAACTTCTAAGAGATAATGATGTTGGTTCATTAGGTCACCTTTTGTTTTTGTTTTTGGGTATCGTGTGCTAGTTTTGAGTGAAGTTGAAGAAGGCTAGCATGTAGTTGAAAGGCCACTTTCAAACAATGACTTTCTAGAATCTTTTTTCATTTTATTTATATTAGGATCGAGTCTGTCTGTTATCCATTTAGATGGCCAGTGGACGTTAGTGCTGTAATTTGCTTATCGAATTACCCAAGACATGGAAGGAAACGTGATCATGGGGCACAAAATACAAAAGTGGGTTGGTATATGTTTTAAATCTGAAACCGAGATTCTAACGGACACATACGCGGACATTTTAACATGTCGCAAAGAGAATGTGAAAGATGTGAAAAAGACTTGTTTTCTCTCCACATAAAATAATGCCACGGAACTTGTAAAAAGATGATAATTTGTAGATAGGTAATTTGTAATTCGGATACTTCTACCATTATCTTCTGTATTTTGCTTAAAATGGATTATATTATATATCCGTTGAAATGCTTGGAGAATAAGATGAGATAAAAATCTTGTGAATAATAATAAGATGGTTTATGAATAGTAGTAAGATAATTTGATACAAGTATTTATTGGATTTTGGGAAATGAGAGAAAAAGTTGAATAAAAAATATTATAGAGTTAAATATTATTAGAATATAATTTTTAATATAATTTTTATTTTAAAATTTGAAAAAGTTTGATTGTGTTTTTTTATTTATTTGAAAAGTTGAGAAAATTGTAATGATTAGTTTAAAAATATTTGTGCCTGAATGATATTTGGGAAGAAAATAAGATGGGATGAAATGAGATGAGATGGGACGAGATGAAAAATATTTTCAAACATCCTTTAAGGGCTTGTTTGGAAAAAGTTTCTATCTCAAAATTCTCATCTTATCTCATTTCATTCTTAAACATCACTTAAACATAAATATTATCTCACTACTATTCATAAACTATCTTGCTATTATTTACAAAATTTTTATCTCATCTCACTCTCTAAACTTGTTGATATAATCTGAGGTATTTCTACTCGTTTCATTAAAAATGCCCTATGTTATACAGGCAATTGATATCATTTATTTTAAAAGTAATGCTAGGCACAACTCTCAAATAGATAAATTCAGCACAAATCTTTTGTAAAAAGTGGGTCTCACTAAAACAAAATAGATTTTTTTTTTTACTTTTTACAGTAGGATTCATTCGAGATTTTAAAAATCATTACTCTTATTTTAATTGAAATGAAGAATATCCTTTCGGAAAAAGAGACATGGAAGCTAGGGATAAACATGAATGCACCAATTAAAAATAGATTGCTGAGAATGAATGCAAAAGGTAAGGTAGTGCTGAAAGATCTTGATATTTGCTGCTACAGAATGGAAAGAGTAGGTGACAGACGTGTGAAGGAAAAAGGGAAGACGGAATATTTCAAATCTATGAAGACTTTGCAAACAAATATTGTGACATTCATCTCCTTGAGTCTTGAAGGAGATTTCTCTAGTCCTGAATATAAGGAATGCACAAGAAAAACTCATCTTTTAGGAAAGAAAGAATAATAAAAAGGTAATGTTCGAAAGTCCCAAGCCATAGTTGACAAAAGGGGAGCTTTTGGCTTCGCAGTCCTATTCAAGAGCAGCTTCCCAGAAGCTTCAATGCAGAGAATTGTTCAAACAAGATTTGATATATGCATTCTAGGAAGAATAAACAGAGCCACAGGTAATATTTAATGGTTATAATAATAAGAATGTCTTTGCACTGTTAGGTCCAACTGAGATAAGGTCTGTGAGTATGAATGGGGGAGATAGGCTGTTCCTGGTCTGGCATATATATATATATATATTGATTAATCTTATAATACGTGAAGTGGCATTTATATATATATATATATATTTTAATTTCAATGTCATTGTCCGTGACTAATCGCTTGTTCATGTGACCTTGTCTGTATGGAATCTGGCATCTCTACACGCATATAGTCTCTCCTGTCTCCCTCTCTCCTCAACATTGTTTACACCGAATCACAAGCATTTGTTTTTTGGTTTCTTCTGTACTTAGACAAAGCTTCGAGTCATGTCTAATTGACCCCATTTTAACAATATTATTTAGCCAAGAATGGCTTATGAGCTCATACATTATAGCAATCAATTGGCAGCAAAAATTCATATAGTTTTGAAAAAATCTTTTGCTTTTATTCTTTTCTATCGTATATACCTCAGTAGGATGAGTACTTCTTATATATTATTCAAAAAGGTCTTGTATTCAATGTGAGATAACCATCAATACCTTGACAGATGAGATTCTCTAAGACTCTTAACTATTTGATGCCAAAAGAATTTTGCTTTGTTATTTGTTCTTTGCATAAATACTAAATTTATACATGTAACCTCCATACTAAAGACAATACCGAACGGTATAGGTATAATAATAATAATAATGAACAGCATATGTATAGGTATAACCATCTCTCCTTTATGGCTTACCTATTTTGCTTGTGGCCTGATTGACATAAACCCCCAGCCTTCAAAATGAAGGTCTTGGGTTCGAAACCCCTCTCTCTCCAAATGTATAAAAAAAAAAAAACATGTCAATGACATATTAGGTCTCTGTTTAATTATGTAAAATCAATGCAAATTACATATGAGCTAAAGTCATTCTCTATATTTATATTACATGCATTATTCATCTATGTAAACATTTTTTTCTTATTTCTTTCTTTATATTTTTCACGTTTACTTTTTTATTTATATAATATGAAAAAGTTATGACATTTGAGTTTCCCATGATGCAGGTGAAACCAGATCCCAGATTACCAGGGAACTCAATGAGGGTCAAATTCTGAGAAAAATTCATACTCACGTTTACCAGCTATTGGAAGAAACTCTGCCCTTAAAAGTCATTACCAATAAATGGGTCCATTGCTTCAAGCCGAACGCTCTCAAGGGTCATTTTCCCTCCAAAATTTAATATTTCAGAGCGTGTGATTTCATCTCCAATCAAATATATATTGAGTTTTCTTCTCAAGTCATAGTTTCATTTAAAATTTTGAGTCGGTAGGTATTCTAACCAGACCAAAGGTTTAATATGATACCTAAACTCAACCAGAGATAATCTAAATACTAAACCATGGTTATAGCAACAAAAACTAGTTCTAATGGTTCGTGGTATCCTGTTTCAAAGCATTGCTGCTGTCATCGTGGACGTAACGATCATTAGTTCTAATAATTTCTTTAATACACCACCTTTCAGATCCACATCTGCAACAACCAAAGTTTTGGGGTGTTGGCTTGGTCTTCTCTTTAGATCTGCCTTTGTTTGTTCCTCCAGATCCTCTCTATTTTTCTCTCTTTCTAGTTGTTTCTTTTAGTTTATCTAGTACACCAATCTATATCAACAAGATGTTTTGATCAGTTCGGCTTGTTTTTCTCTATTTCCTCTTCTTCTCTCTTCTGTCATATCTTCTATTCTTTACTAGCCTAAACCCATTCTGCAGCAAGAGAGTTTTTTTGTTCTTGAGAGAATTTGTAAATACATACCTCTCTTTCTTCTCTTGATTTCTTGAATTTGTAGATACATACCTCTTTTTCTTTCACAGATCTTCCCAAAACGCATATTTGGCCAATAAAAAGTTCTTCTATGTTTCAATAGTGGCAGAGGATACATACTACGGGAAGGAACACTGAAGAACAGATTGTTTCACATGCAGGATCTAAGGTGAGTGCTTATAATTCAAAACAATATTCTTTATTGTCATATTCAATTCCGTCTCACAAAGTTATGAAAAATCAGGCAATGAAGGAAGGTGATAAAGAAAAATCCCTCTTTGCTTCTATGCACAAACCACCTGCGTCAAATGGCAGACCAAGCAGTATGGTTGTTAAGGTATAATTCATTTTCTTGTGTCTTGTTTTCCAGAAGGTTTTAATGCTGCCTAATATAATCTCTTTCTGATTGTTCTTTTTCTTGAACTAAAAACAGAAAGCACATACTGTGATACCTGCTCATATCGTAGCCGAAGCCATATCAACACTCCATGGTCTTGACCTCAGATGGTCAGGCCCGATCACGCCAACAGAAATGCGGTATGTTGAGCAGTATGTCTTAGCAAAGTATCCGGAGTACGCCGGGCTAGTGGAAGGAGAAAAGAGAGATCTCTCTGGTCTTTGCATCAATGAGGAGCCTTCAGATCCCACGTTTGATGATAGGCGGAAGTCCCCTAGGGGTAGTTTAAGAGACCCTTCCACCCCTACTTTTGGAAGCAGTCATCCTGATTTAGATAGGACCCAGTTGGAGCCATCAAGATTGCTTGATATTCTCACCAAGAAATCCACGTTTCCTGGAAGCTTTATCTCGATCCCTGAAATCCAAGCTCGAAACAAAGTTTTGAAGCACTGCGGATTATCCGATGATGACTATCTTGTACTCTTCACTCCCAGCCACCAGGATGCCATGAAGTTAGTTGGGGAGAGCTACCCTTTTTTCAAGGGAAACCTTTACATGACAGCTATAGGGGAAGAAGAAGAAGAAGACTGCATACGGGAGTTTGCAATTTTCAAGGAGTCCAAAGTGATATCAGCACCTAAGGATTGGCTGGATTTGAGGATCAAGGGATCACAGCTTAGCCAGTATTTTAGGAGGAAGTGTAAGCACAGCCCAAAAGGACTATTCGCTTATCCTGCCGATATTAATGGGACTCGTTATTCAATGCATTGGGTTTCAGAAGCCCACAGGAACTACTGGCATGTTCTGCTTGATGCTACCGCACTGGTTGTAGGGGAGGATAGGTTGAATCTCGCACTCCACCAACCAGACTATGTATTGTGTAGTCTTGACAATACACATGCTAATCCTTCAAGGATCACTTGCCTCTTGGTCAGAAAGAAATCCTTTGACACCACAACAGCTTCATCTCAGGTAAATGAGTAAGAAGGGAGAGTTCTTAATCTGATGCTAACAAGGCTTTGGATCAGAGCAACTGAGTTAACTAATCGCATATGTTTAAACTGGTGTAGCAATATCAGTACATTTTAGCAGCTTGGACATTTACATTTATACTGTTTTTCAAGAAATACCAGATAAGTCGTTAGCTGATTAATGATATATAGACACGATTATACAGCAAGTCTAGTGACTGAAACAACAGGGAAGCCTAGCCGAGCCTGAGACTCCTATTATAAAACCAGGAGCGTTCCTTTCACATCTCCTTTGGAGTTTTCAAGGACCAAAAAAGTGGAGAAAATATTTATAACAGTGAATTATGCAACCGCCGCATAATCGTTTTAAAATATGAATAAAATATGGGATCTACATACAAAAATTAATTTTTTAATAATAAATCTCACTATTTTTCAAAACGATTACACGATGTTCACAGATTTATGTTTGTATGTAAAATTACTCAAAAAAGTGGACTCCATTCATACAAGCTAATCGCACAGGGATTAACAGAGTTCAGATGTGTCCCTCATATACCACGTACACGTGAAAAGTGCAAAGCTACCTCGTACGCGTGGAAAGTGCAAATCTTTTCTAAATTGACGGGATAGAGTTTAATGGCACTGCAATATCAAATGAAAAATATCAAATATACTTCATAAAAAAAATTACAAAAGATTTATTCTTCCACATATATCAGTTATTAATATAAAATCATGATATTTTCAATCTTAAAAGTAAAAATATAAGTATAATCTAACACTACTCATATCACATTTCAGTAAGAGGACTAGAGATTCTCTTTAGATTCATAGGGGGTGGAAGAAAATATTTTGCACTCCCACATATAAGCAAAGAATAACTACTTTAAAAAGGAAAAGATACAGAATAACTACTTTATAAAGGAAAAGATGAGATGATAAAACATTTCTTATATCCATTCTTATGTCCAAACCGGAAATAATTAAAAAGGGAGAAAGGGTGACTGGTGGAATTTGTCCAAGCAAAAGACATAACAGCTACTAACTCAAGAACTAACTTACTTTAAGCATGAGCCGACGCAAAACATACATACAAAAGCATAAAAAGCAGATATAATGGCCACGATATCAGTAAGCAGACCGCCCATCACCCTCAACGATCACATCTTTGAAGGCCCCGCCACTCGGAATCATAGGAAGCACATGTTCTTGATGTGGTACAATTACATCCAGTAAGTACGGTCCAGGAGTGTCCAGCATCTTCTGAATTGCTGCTCTTACATCTCCCTTCTTTGTGACGCGGGCAGCAGGTATATCACAAGCTTCTGCAAACTTCAACATATTCGGAAAAATCTCCGACTCCCGAGATGGGTCTCCGAGATAAGTGTGAGCCCTGTTAGCCTTGTAGAACCTGTCCTCCCATTGCACCACCATACCCAGATGCTGGTTATTCAGCAACATTATTTTAACCGGAAGATTTTCCACCCGGATGGTTGCCAACTCTTGGACATTCATGATAAAACTTCCATCACCATCAATATCTACAACAACAGCATCTGGGTTCGCAACTGCTGCTCCAATGGCAGCAGGAAGTCCAAAACCCATCGCTCCCAATCCCCCAGAAGTCAACCAATGGCGAGGCTTCTTATAGTTGTAAAACTGAGCAGCCCACATCTGATGCTGTCCAACACCGGTGCTTATAATTGCATTCCCATCAGTCAACTCATCAAGTACCTGAATCGCATATTGAGGAGGAATAGCCTCCCCAAAAGTCTTAAAACTCAATGGATATTTCACTTTCTGCTCTTTCAACTCCTCCCTCCAAGCCGAAAAATCAAGATTGAGCTTATTACGTTTCCCCTCCAAAATCCGGTTCATCCCCTCCAATGCCAACCTCAGGTCAGAACAGATAGACACATGGGGCTGTTTATTCTTCCCAATCTCGGCTGGATCAATGTCAATATGAACAATCTTAGCTCGGCTGGCAAAAGCCTCGAGCTTCCCCGTCACACGGTCATCAAACCTAACCCCGAAGGCAAGCAACAAGTCAGACTTATCCACAGCATAATTGGCACACACAGTGCCGTGCATCCCCAGCATCTGAAGCGATAACTCATCTGATAATGGGAATGCCCCAAGACCCATCAAAGTACTCGCCACTGGGATCCCAGTCAACTCAACAAACCGCCTCAACTCCTCACTCGAATTCAAGCATCCACCACCAACATATAGCACCGGTTTCCTCGACTCAGACACCAACCTCACAATCTGCTCCAAATGCACTTCGCTCGGCGCCTTTGGCAACCTGGAACTGTAACCAGCCAACCCAATGGGTTGATTCCAATTCGGAACCACCAACTGTTGCTGAATGTCTTTCGGTATATCAATCAGAACCGGACCTGGGCGACCCGACGTGGCCAAGTAATAGGCTTCGCTAACAATCCTAGGAATGTCTTCAACATCGAGAACAAGATAATTATGCTTGGTGATAGAGCGAGTTACCTCCACAATCGGGGTTTCTTGGAACGCGTCCGTACCGATCATTCGGCGAGGAACCTGGCCGGTGATGGCAACAAGTGGGACGCTATCGAGCAAAGCATCAGCGAGGCCGCTGACAAGGTTGGTGGCGCCTGGGCCGGAGGTAGCAATGCACACCCCAGGGCGGCCAGAGGAGCGAGCGTAGCCCTCCGCTGCAAAAACTCCGCCTTGCTCGTGGCGGGGAAGGACGTTGCGGATGATCGAGGAGCGCGTCAGAGCCTGGTGAATTTCCATGGAGGCGCCTCCAGGATAGGCGAAGACGGTGTTAACACCAAGGCGCTCGAGGGCCTCGACGAGGACATCAGAGCCTTTACGCGGCTCGTCGGGAGCAAATCGGGAGACGAAAGATTGTGGGGTGGTGGACGTTGTTTTCTGGGTGTCAGTGGTGAATGCAACGGCTGGGCTGGGGAGGGAGTTGGAGACGTGAAGGGAGATGGGGGAGTGGCGAGGAGTGGAGCGGTTTTGGAGAACGTGGCCAGAGAAGGGAATGGAAAATCTGGAGATTAGGGATTTGGAAGATAAAGGAGAGGGTTTAGGGAAGGTGGTGGGTGCGGCAGCGGCCGCCATTGAAGACATGCGGGGGAGAACCAGAATATGAGAGATAAGGAGACGTCTGAAGTCAGAACCCTAAGAAGAAGAAGAGCGGCGGCGCGCAAAGGTCCTAAGTGAATGGTGGCCACGGAAACAAAATTGGTTATGATTTTATTAGAATGCCCTCGGTCTGTCGGTCGTTGTGCTTGCTACTTCGCTTATTTTTAGGGCAGAGTTGGAAAATAAGACCGTCAGTTTGTCCTTCTCGTTAGCTCATTTTGTCTATTTGTTTATTTATTTCACTGAAAATCTAATTTTGCATTCAATTATTTATCTAAATTTTATATAAGAGTTTTGTTATTTATTATCCCAACATATCATTTCTTTTTTTTAAAAAAATTTAATTTATTCTTTTTAAATTTATTTAATTCTTTTACGCATCATCTATATATAACACATTTGATTTGAAAAAAAATATAATATATAATATGCGATGATGATAAATAGAATTTTTCTTTATATAATAATTAGATATTATTAATTTCTGAATTTTTAATTATTTTTATCTAATTTATTCTCATCATACTTTATAGTTCTATCTATCAGATTTTAGTTTTTAATGAAATAAAATATATTTTGTATTAATTTTCATAATTTATAGTCTACATTCTTTCGACGATTTTATATTTGAGAAATGATATTTTTAGTTTCAATGAATGCAAGTCTCGCACACTTCATTTGAAAAAGTGGATAAATTTAAAAGTGGCATGAAACAAAATATTTTACTTAATGGTGGATTCCACTTTTTTTTTTTTTAAAAAGAGTACACGTTATTTGCACATCCTAAGAGAGTAAGAGTATATCTAGCATTATTCTTTATATTTAATAAAATAATGGTTCGGTTTGATGAAATAATCAGATTTTCAATAGTTTGGTTTGAAGAAATAATTAATACTTTACTTAAATTATTTATAAAAAAAAAGGTTTGGTAGGATGAAATAATCATAAAAAAAAATTAAATTAAATTAAATGCTTACTAGAGTACACACCATATTTGTTGATCCCCTCTAAGTCTATGTTATCGTAACTCAAAAATTGGATAGTTAGGTTTTTTTTTTTTTTTTAATTTTATTTAAATTAGACCTTCATTGCATCACATTATTCTATGGCCTATAGCCATTACATTAAATAGAGAACTTGGTCTATGTCATTTAGCCATTACTTGAGACATAATACAAGGATTGATATGATCAATCTCTATAACCTCATTACATACATAAATTGCTTGCTATGCTAATTGGGGAGCCACTTGCATTCCTCTTGACATGGTGGATTTCCTAGTTTGTATCAACCAAAATAGTATGTACATCTTTCACAAGGCAGCTAAGCATACCATTTTGTTGTGTATGTTGTCTCATTGCATTCACAACCTGAGTTGAGTCTCATTCAAAAACTACATTATGTAAACTAAGTTCTTTACAGAAAATTACAGTTGAAACTAAGCCTCTAGCTTCTGCCATGGGAGAATGTGAGCAAAAAAGTAAGGGTTGCATTAAGGAAGCCAATAAGTCTTCCTCACTGTCTCGAATTACCACCCTCACCCCTATCTGTTGCATGTTTCTCTTAATGCTATATCCCAATTCATTTTGATCCAATTTTTAAATCGAGATTTTCAATGAATAGTACTTTGTTGATTTGAATTGGGTCTCGACTTGAGCTGCTTAATCAGTATTTGTTGAAAGTCCTGATATGTCCATGTAGCTCTAGTAACCAAGATTGAGGGGGGGTAAAAAACTATCCTCAAATAACAGCTTATTTCTTCTTGTCCACAGTGATCTGGCTATCTCTACAAAGAGGCTGATCTCTGTTGTACCTATTCTTTGAAGCATTTGCATGAAGATGGCTCCAAAGTCTTCTTGTGTGATTGCAACTTTTTGAAACTTTGTGCTTCCTAGCATTCGTGCTTCCTAGCGTCCTGTGCAGATGGACAAGTCCATAGGATATGGCCTGTAGTTTCTTTTGCTTACTGACAGATTGGACATAAAGGGTCAGTGACAACTTTCCTCTTGTATAAGTTTTGTTTGGTAGGTAAAGCATCTTGACATACACGCCACATGAACACTTTGACTGAATTTGTAGTTTGCATTTGCCAAATCTACTTCCATAATTCTCTATGCTCTCTCTCTGTTGAAGTTTCCCATTTATTAAGATGATGCTCTGTTTGCATAGATGATAAGCAATCTTGATTGAGAAGCAACCATTATTAGTGTATTTCAATACCAATCTGTCTTCAGACTTGGTTTGTACTACGAGTAGCTTTAGGATTTCTTTCCTCTCTTCTTCCTAGAAAATATCTTTAAGAAGTTGAACTTTCCACCACCTAGTTTTAGGATCAATTAACTTAGCTACCCTTGCAATTGTTGGCAATTTCTTTACAAGAGACTGTATGATACTTGATCCTTGATTTGGAATCCATTTGTCCTGCCATACTTTTATCTCTTCTCCATTACTAACTCTCCATATCATGCCTTCCTTTACTATATTAATAGCTGAGCTAATGCTCTTCCATGTAAAGGAAGGTATGGAACCTGTTTTAGCCTGTATAATATAACCATGTGGAAAATAGATAGCCTTGAAAATTCTAGCTGCTAAGGTTGTTGGATTAGTAAGCATTCTCCAGACCTGTTTAGCCAAGAGAGCATAATTGATGCTCACTAAATCTCGAAAACCAAGCCCCCCAGTTGCTTTGCTTTTGCTCAAACAGTCTCAATTTTTTTAGTGAATCTTTGCATCTTTATCTTGTTGCCCCACTAGAAATTAGACATGAAAGAGTTAAGCTTGTGACACAAGATCTTAGGTAGTAGGAATACACTCATACTATATGTAGGGATGACCTGGGCAATAACCTTGATTAAAATATCCTTGCCAGCTTGTGAGAGGAATTTGGCCTTCCAATTCTCACGATAGGTTTGGAAAGTAAGATGAAAATTTTATGTTTTGTTTTAAAGTTTAAAATATTATTTTTTAGTTTTAAGATTTGAAAAAGTTGAATTGAAATTTGAAAAAGTTATATTGGAATTTGAAAAAGTTGAATTATTTATTACATGTTGTATAGAGATTTGAAAAAATATAATGATAAGATGAGATGAAGATGAAAAATCTCATCTTATCTTTGTCCTCAAACCTATCCTCAATCTTTTTACTCACTTTCTCAACGATTTCTAAAAAAGCTATTGTTTTTTACCTTCCTATGAAAGATGGCAACCCCAAATATTTCTCTATGTTTGATGCGGCTTTCAAACTAGCAACCTGTATTATGTAATTCCTTGTAGCATGCTTAGTATTGTTGCTGAAATATAAGGAGGTCTTGTCCCTATTAAGTCTTTGTCCAGAAGCCTGCTTATAATAGTGTAGAATCTGGTTTAAAGAGACTCACTCTTGCATATTTGCTCGACAGGATAACAAGCTATCATCAACAAAGAACAAATGGCTTATTTTAATTTGACCCCTTGCAATTGAAACCCCTGAGATTATCTCTTTCTATTCTACCTCTTTAAGCTTTGATGTTAACACATCAGCACATATAATAAACAAGAAATGTGATAAAGGACATCCTTATCTAAGTCTCCTAATAGATTTGAAAACTTCTTGAGGGACACCATTTAGTAAAAAAAAAAAAAAATGAAGAGGATGTGATACATCTCTGAATTAGGTCAATCCACCTTGCATCAAACCCTTCTTTAGCATGGCCTCTTTGAAAAATTTTCATTATATCCTATCATAGGCCTTGCTTATATCTAATTTCAATGCCACATAACCCTTTTGTCCCTTCATCTTGGTTCTCATTGTATGCAAAGTTTCATAAGTAGGCAAAATATTATCAGATATTAGTCTTCTAGGAATAAAGGCACACTGATTTTGAGAAATAATTAAGGAAAGGATCTGTTTGAGTCTGTTAGCCAACAATTTAGTGATAATTTTGTAGCAAAATATTACATAGACTTATAAGTCTATAATTAGTAATGTTCACAGGATTGTTACATTTTGGGATCATCACTAAATAAACGAAGTTGATAGCAGCCATGTCCTGATCTGAATTTAAAAAGGATAGAATTGCCTCACTTACCTCATCCCACACCACATGCCAATATTTTTTAGTAAAAATTGGATAGTTTTATGACCTGATCCAATGTACTTTGATTTAATACATGTTAGTAATTTTAGAGCTCCACTGCTATTAGGAACAAACAATTATATCTCATATTTTGGGTGTATTGGTTCAGTTCGATTCAGTTTTAGACATATTTTGAAATCGAATCGGTCTAAATTGATTTTAGAATTTTGAAAATTAATATAGACCAGTTCATTCAGGAAATTGAAACTTTCAATTTTTTCGATTTTGGTCTTATTCGATTCGATTTTACATGTGTGATTCAGTTTTGGACTTCTTCGTTGGGCTAGTTGGCTTTTCTGAACTAAATAAAAAAAATGTGTAAAAATGTACCTATCAAAAATGTATTTATCCTTTATGTATATACAACATATATTCTTATACTTGTGCTATAGGAAAATGATAAGATTACTCCTCATTTACTACTCATTTACTTATCTTTTTATATTTGATTTTTTTTAATTTTTAATTTTACTTAATGATTAAGGATGTGACTATTAGTAAAATTATCTATTTTTTTAATTTTTTCTTAATAATTAAGGATGTTAAAAAATAAAGAAAATGATGAGAAAATAAAAAATTTCAAATATAGCATGAGTGGTAAATGAGTAGTAAACTGGTTGGATGGGTATCATTACCCTACATGTTTAAGAGTAAATTTATATCAATGAAGCAAAAATAATAAGATTAAAATTTTTTGTTATATTAATTTTATAATATGTATAATATATATAATATAAAAATTACAAAAATATATATTACAATTCGATTTAGTCTAAATCGAATTTCAAAACATAAAAATGAAACCTGTTTTTCGGTTTTTTCTTATATAAAAAATGAAAAGGAAGAAAACCACAACTGATGCGAAAATCTCATGTTTGATGAAGCCATTGTCAAAAAATGCTGCTTATTGGGACAGGAATGTGAAGAAACATCCCACACCAGAAGTAATTTGGGATTGCAGTGCCTATGGGATTCCAACTTTCATTCCTATGCTGTAGATTGTAAAATGATAACTACTACTTTCATTCCTAAAAAGAAATGTATGCTTGTGTTGATAGGTCAACGCGGATATGTAATTATGGAAATAATTGTTCAGACTAAAAAAAAAAAAAAAGAAGAGTAATAAAGCAACAGATATCTAAAGCAAGAGATAAAATTGAGAGAGAGAGAGAGAGAGAGAGAGAGAGAGAGAGAGAGAGAGAGAGAGAGAGGGGGGAATAAAGAGGTGTATCCATAAAAAATATGAGTTCATGGTACACAAATTTGACTAGTTTTAAAGAATTATGCAATTTGTAGGGTAATAAAATGAAAATATATAAAATCCGCTTTTGCAGCCTATTGGAGATATTGAATTATCACCTTCAGAAATCATGCATATCATGTAAACTGGCCTTCCCTTCACGTTATGGTAAAGCTGAATTAATCTTGAGGGCCTCCTAAAACTTCAAACAAAACTGTGGTTCCTCCAAAGTATCCAACAAAGAAAAATCGAAGCCTGCTGAATTGGTATCACTATAATGAGTCACCATTAGTCTTCAGATTAATTGCCGAAAAGATGACAAAATGAAAAGCAAACTTCAAACCGAAATCAATTTGGGTTGAAATGAAAAGCCTAAACTTGTAAGTTTTCAAAACTAGTTTCTGCCATTTTCTTGCCCACTAGAGTAAAAACAGAATCCCTGCATCGTCCAGTGCCAAAACTTTTGGTATTCACTTGGCACTTTCCACCATTTTATCTTCTCTCAACCTTCTCCGATTATATACTAGTATCTTTTCTTCCTTCATCCCATTTCCCTTCATTGTCACTTCTGCCACAACTTTTCTTTTGATATCTTCTACCAGACCTTTTTCCTCGGTTGGTTTGCCAATATTCACCACCTCTTCTTCCTTGGGTTTTCCCATGCACCTTAATACATCTTCTTCCGTAGCTTTGTCAGCAATTCCAGCCATCTCTTCACCCTGAGCATTCATCGCTACATGAAGAAGTTCCAAAGGCGTAGCTGCTGGATCAAGCTCCCAGCAACCTTTAGGGGCATTAGGACCCTCTTGACCTGTAAGCAAGTAAGAAGGGACTTGGTGTGAGAACCGAAACATTTCTTCTCTTGGGATTGTTCTCCTGATTTTACTTGGGTCCAAATTACGGTGGAAAACTGCCCTAAATCCAGCAACTTTAACAAGCAGAACAACAGTCACACCTCCCTCGCTGTAATCTTCAAGTACTTCCACCATGTCATATTTGTGTATCACTTCGTCTGGGGTAAACTCATTCCAATCAGGTGACCAGTTCCTATAAAGAGCCCAAACATCTCCCTTCATAGGATATATTTGAATGGTACCTCTTGTGCCCTTTTTCCACTTAAGCTTATGTGAGAAAGAATTAAGAGAGCGATTGATCTTATGCTTGCCAACATAGAAATCCCCACTAGTCTTGTAAAAGCCAGAGCTAATCCAGTTCAGAGGGGCCAGCTCATCGTTGGTTTTGGAATTAAGCCAACTAATCCGCATTTTTAGTGGTCTCCTAGATATCACACTATGAATCATAGCATAATAGCGAGGCATCCCATCATCATTATCATAAGCAGCCCAAACCTGGTTATCGCCAAATGACTTTTCTGTACGGTCCATGTCAAAATCATGAAAATCTGGATCTGGTACACTCATTGACATCGGATCTGCACCTTTTGTATCAGAATCAATACCAGAATTGGCAGGGGAAGGCTTTTTAACGTTAGCTCTGTTTTTGTTTTGCACAAAAGCTCTATGTTTCTCAGCTTTTACGCCATTGACAGCAAGTGCCTTCTCTCCTGAATTCTTCTCTCCAATCTCCTTCTCTGAAGTCTTTAACTTGTATGAAGTCTTTGATGCAGAGTCCATGCTCCACTCATTAAGCTTCTTGTGAATCACTCTCTTAGCCTTCTCCATCAACAAATTTCGCATTTCTAGTGGTGAAATCTCCCTCGTCACATTCGGTCTATGTTTTCTAGCAGCATTCATCCTTCCTGTTTCAAAGCTACTCTTCTGAATTCTAGATGCACTCTCCATGGGAAATCCTCCATCCATTACCATTTGATCTGCCATTTCTCTACCTTTATTACCCATCCTAGGCCTATCCATGCACCTTTTTTTCTTAGGCCTGTCTCCTTTCTGAATGGAACTGAAATTAGCATTGGAAGATTCAAAACTAGGCCCTGCTTTCATAGTAGCATGAGCTTTCCCCTGATAAGCCTCCTCACTCATGGCAGCAGCTGCTGCATCTTCACGCACTCCATTCGATTGCTTGAATACTGGCTGAAAAACACCAGGGGCGTGAGCAGCAGAGGAAGTTGATGCTGGTGCATTTGCAACATCACCTGATTTAGAGAATGCACCTGACTGGAAAGTTTTCTTTGACCAGACAGAAGTGGAAAATCCTGCTAGTCCTGCATTTGTCGTGGAAGTAGGTATCTTTCCTGGAGCATATTGATTATTGACCGTTGTCTGTGGACCAGAATTATGTCGCTGCATGTAAGAAATCCATGAAGCAGAAGAACCATCAAAATTGAAAGGTGCAGGTGGTGGCGTCTCAAAAGCCTTAAATGGCTTATGGCAGTTAGAGCAAACAAGGTTGTAGTTGAGATAAGTTCTAAGATACTCAAACTGCATCATGCAAGAATTGCACATGGTCCAAAATGTGGGCTTCAATGGCTCAGGAGTCTGAACAGGCCTGGGATGAGTAGCAGATCTCTGATACTTTGAAGTGAAATTATTACCATTAAAGAGATTATTAGAATAATTCTGACCATCTACCACAGAAGTTTTCCCATCTGCAATTTTTCCATATGTACCCATTAGGTTTCGCTTCTGGTCATAGACAATTCTCTTGGCTTTGTCAGACAACAAACTCCAGGCCTCAGATAGTATTTTAAAGGCCCCATCTGCACCAACTGATTTGTTTTTATCAGGGTGAAGAATAAGAGCCAGTTTCCTAAAATGTTTCCGGATTGTGTCATCATCAGCCAAGGGTTCAACACCAAGGACCCTGTACCAATCCACTTCTCCATTTATTCTTTCCTCAGCAGAAATGTACACGTCAAGAGTTACCAGAAACTGAGGAAGACCATCAAGCCTAGGATATAAGTTTTGAGCCTTCAAAGCATATCTTTTTGCGCCAGAAATGTCCATCTCCATAAGCTTCTTCTCCGCAATTTCTTTAGCCCTGATGGCCTCTTCCTTATTACATTCCATTCTCAGAGTTTTTCACTCACTGTTTCTAACCGCTTCTTAATTTCTTATTTAGTTATTTATTCATAAGGAAAGCCAGCACTACATGAACAAAGATCTCAACTGTCAAATTCCATATCTAGATCCCCGTTTTTTCACGTGCATGGTTAAGGAGCCACCTTCAATTGTCCAAGCCTAAAAAACCACAAGGATTAACCCAAAATAAGGAAACTAAAGCAAAGAAGGAGAAAAATGATGCGAAGTTTACGCCGATCCATAAGGACATGATTAAGTATAATACAACTATTAAACACTCATGAATACTTCTTCTGATCCATCAATTCCACTACCATAAAACGTCCTAATCTAAAATCCGTTAATTTATCAAGCACAATACCCGCGAAAGGCTTTAAATTAAAAAAATCCAAGTAACGAACTTTCAAAATAAGCAAAATGCCTTCTTAAAATACAAACAAGAGAAAAATATAATAGTAGTGCCATCTCCATTGCTCACTCATATTGAATACAGAAATCACAACACAAACCAGCACTGATCTATTTTTCTTTTTTCTTGTACGTGAGATCAAACAAAGCTAATGATGGAGACGAAAAAAAAAAATCTTTCAATAGGTAGCAGTTGAAACTCTCTCCTAAGAATGCAATATTTCAACCACTTTTCCTTAATTTCACAGAAACCTTTGTAAGAGAAATCTCAGCTAATTACAAACTTCAAGTGAATAAATTATTCCAACCTAAAGCCAGGATTTCGAAACCACAGAGAAAACAAATACACACTTCTCAGTTTGACTTACATTTTGGCCAAAACAAACAAAACCGAACAATCCAATAGCTTCTAACAACAGAAAAATTTCACAATCAAAGCGCACAATGTTAGTAGCTTTAAATTAAGCCATATAAAGTTTCTATCAGCAGTAACAGAATCTAACAAAGAAACAATGGAAAAAATAATATTCCATAGACAGCATAATGATGTATAATAGATACGTAAATGGATTTTTAAGACAACGAAAATTACCCTTTCGCTTTCAGAAATTTAGAGTTTGAACTACAGAGACGCCAATGATGAATTACCTTCGAAGTTTTTAATCTGCCGTCTTTTATATGCCACCCGGATCAAAATACAGAACAATTCAGGTATTTTGTTTTTGTGAACATCTTCCAAAACGCAGGAAATGAAGAGGCAAAAATAGTATTTTACAATGATAAAGGCAACGTGGGTTTTCCTGGTATTTAAGTGATTTTGTTAACCACACAACCTTCTTTTTTGGGGGGTTTGGAATTTGGTAAAAAAACCCTAACTATGATTAATTTTTAACTCTGGTTAATAGAGTTACAGCTTTGCCCAATTTCCTAAATTTGGTAGAATTAGAGTGGAGAATTTCAAGGGCTGTATTTTAAAGCTTTAATTTTGTAAGAAGAAGAATGTTATGCATCAATTACTATTTATCATCTCACATCTTATATTTATAATTTTTTTATAAGATGTGAGGTGATGAATAGTGACTGATGAAAAGATTTTTTCTTGTAAGAATTGATAATGCATGTATGTTATTTTTTTTTTCAAAACTTTTGGATTGTTACACACCATTTAGCATGATCTAAATGGGACATTTTGGATTGAAAAAAAAAAAAGGAAGAGACTTCAAGTACAAGGGGTGGAAAATGTGTAATATTTGGAGAAAAAAAAGAAGGAAAACTCCATTATGGAGTGAGCTTGAGAGTCTCATTACATCTAATTTTTATCTTCGACATTGTTTTCATTGCACCTCTTATGCATGCAAGTCATAATGCTGAACCACATCGGAATAGTCTCTTTTATCATTGATTGTCGTGTCTAAAATCTTTCATCAACAACATATAATTCCTTTTCTTTTTCATTCTCAATATGGTTCATACTTAATATGGTCCATTTTACTCAGGAAATATAAAACCTCTACTGTAATTACCTTATTATCTAAGAAAATTTGTTATTAGCATATATTGTTTGGACAAATTCCTTATAAGAGTTGTATTTCCAACCTTTAGGATTAGACTACATTAATGCAATCCTCTAAATATGTCTATATTTGACCACAATGGACAAGAATACAAGCCTAACTGCAATTTGCTTCTCCTCTTGCAAAATCCATTTTTTCTTTAAAAATTTTAGAGAATGGATGTATTTGCATTATTTCCTAGTAAAAAGGATTACGAGAATTCTTAAGTGGGACCACGAGTCCAAGTTCAAACTGTATTTACTCCCTTGCGTATAAGTGCAGGGAAGTATGCATAGTTAAAGAAAAAAAATATTTGTAACCGTGAATTGTGTAATCATCGGATAATCATTTTGAAAAAAGTGAATAAAATATGAGATTTACACGAAAAAAATTATTTTTTTAATAGTGAACCTTACTCTTTTTCAAATCAATTACTTAACGTTTACATATTGTACAATTGTAACTACTGTTAGTTAAATACCAGAAAATCACACAAGATACTCTGCGTGTAAGATTGATACTAGCAAGGTGCCTTTCGTATGTGAGAAAGAATGATTTGGGCCTGACCCTTTTGACTTTCTCCAATGAAATCATCAATAAGCGAGTAAAACTCTTATTTGCAAAAATAAATAACAAAGCTTAGCTGTCTAGATGGTCCAGCTTAGCAGAAATGGACAGTAATATCATGTAGACCCACTGGATCTTACTGTCTCGTGTTGTTTGCCGGCCGCATCAGGAGTCCAAGAATGGAATGCGCAATGTTATCCATTCTTGTGAAGGAACTAGAGCATCTTCCTGACTGATGACTTGGTTGACATTAGTCTGTTTAAGCAAGTTCATATTTTCATATGGGATATTCCACTCGAACAGTCATTGGTAAGGCACTTTTGTGTATTATTATTCGGCTAAACAAGATGGCCCATGAATGAAGATGTTGGAACCAGCAAACTTGCAGCACAATATGCCTGAGTCACAAATTAGATTGTTCTCCTTTATTTGTTCTGGCATATATATTCAAGGGAATTTGGTTTTCTGTATAGCAAGTTGTCAGCCTCAAATTTACCAGATCGGAATTACCAAATCCATGTCTTCTAGATTTTCATAGTGGTACAGAGTCCCGACCCACCTAGCTTGTAATTCTTCCATTGTAATGGTTGATGGACAATGCTTGTAATTTACCATCTGGAATGAAGCCTTATTTGCAGGAAAAAAAAAGAGAGAAGAAATATAGGTGAATCAACAAAAATGTACTTTATTTTCGAAAATAGGGAAAAAACAGATGGAAAGAGAGGGATCATCCCACAGGTAATGAAAGAAAAAATTGTATTTTACAAGTACAAGAATAATTTATGACAATTGTATGCCCAAAACAAGCACATACTTCAACCAATATTCCAACCAGAAAACCTATGCAGGTCTTGGTTCCCATAATAAACAGCCGATAGTTAAAGTAGAACTTGCTTGGTTGCTCGTCCCCGGCTTATGTGTAACCATGCACTGCTAATATTTTCTGCTCTACACTTTCCACTTAAAAGATTTTCAGCCATATGGTAAGAATGCAGAATTCTTGGCACCCTTCTTGCACTAATGGGTTTCCTCTTCTTGCAACTCAAGTGCGAGAGTTTCCATAGAGTTGGGCATAAACCCTCTTTGTACGATAAACAACAATCATACTCAAGGCTGTTGCAACAATGCAAAGTCCAGACAAGATCCCAAACGTGATGGAATAGCATATGGAACCCTCACAAGTAAGTACGTCGTCATCCTGAAGAGGTACTGCAAGCATGGCTGTGGATATTTGCTGCGAGACGGCAGCTTGCTGCTCTGCGTAGTAGTCGTATATACCACTAGCAATGACACCTGAGAATATTAGAGAACCTGCTGTACTGGCAAGTGTAAGAAAGTTATACAACGCCCCGAAACTCTTCAGTCCAAATAGCTCAGAAGCTGAGGCTGGCACAATTGCCCAGTGGGCACCATACCCAAGCCCTATCAACACGGTGACAACATAAATTTGCCCAGGCCATCCCATGAAATAGTAGAAGAGTCCAATTGCCATGACAACCTGAGCCACAGCCATTGTCACTGGTCTAGGATACGCAAACTTTCTGGTAAAATAACCAGTGAAAATGAGGATTAGGAAAATTGTGAGCTGTAATGGCTGAAAGAAAATATAAAAGTTGTGATTTTAATTTAAATAATTATATTGTACCTTACAACAAGCTCAGAGAAGTAGCCACCACCAACACGGCCAAGAAAGTTCCAAACGCTGATCATGGATACGTATATACTTGAATCAGTATATCCCAGTGATTGACATATCTGACCCAAGTTATCAATAACTGTCAAACCAGTTCCAGAAGCCAGTACAAGGGAGAAGAAGATGAGCAAAAAATCTGCTTTTTTTAATGCCTGCAATAAGGTGAAATCCTCTCCTCTA
>QEOT01001744.1:632031-652070 GCA_003123785.1 Pterocarya stenoptera
CACCGTTTGTTCCCACAAATATAGCAATGCACAACTGCAAACTAAAACCTGGTTAACACTTTTGCTTGAACTAGTTTAAAAAATCTACAAAGTTACTAATTAACATGAACTAATCAAATTTTAAGCAGGGCTCTTTATACACTTCCTGGACTCTGAAATGCATCTGTCTCTGCTGTGCTTCATGCTATTGGTTTATGAGCATCTCTGATACATATCCATGTTGCAAGTGCACAACATGCCTGGGTGTCACAAAAAAAAAGGAGGAAGTGCCAAAGTCCAAAATGTGATAAACAGACTTCAACAATATGGTCTCGAACATATCTCAAGAGACATGGCTACAAGAAGTAAAACTCCCAATAAAAAGAAAATTTTTTCTTTATTTATTAAGAATGTTGTATGAAAAGGCCCCATATTTATATTTATTTTTTTCAAAATGTCAAATGAAAAGGGCATGTACAAAGCCGTGGTCAAATGTATTCCACGCTAAAATAAACAATCCCCAACACAAGGCATAAACTATCAGGGCTTCAAGCAGATAGGCACTTAAAAGAACTAGAAGAACCCTCTCCTCTTTCAACATGTCTATCATCTTTCCGGACGTCTACAGTTACAAATTAAGAAAATTGGCTAATCTTCCTACAGGCAACAACTGAAAGGTTTCTTTATAAACGCAAACCCTTGTACCAAATACAGGAACTCTTGTATTGCTGATGAAGAAATTATACGCTAGACTTCAAGCTCGTGTGTTCTACTTCTGGAATAAAGAGAAATACGCTAATCTAACCTAGAGGCAACAACTGATGATTTCTTTATAAATGTAAACCCTTCTACCATATACAGGACCTCTTGTGTTGCTTATCAAGACATTATACGCTAGAATTTCAAGCTCGTGTGCAGTCATTTTCAGCAAGCAAAGCCAATGGCAGGCTTTTTTATGCGGATTTCACTATCTATTAGAATGTCGCTAAAGCAAGTTATATTGACTACGATTATCAGTCAAAACCAAATCTGGAAGGACCCATCAAGCATGCTGATCAATCAGAAGGACTGTACTAAGAGACTAATAACAGTTCTGCAACCCAATGAGAAAGATCAGGTTCCCAAAGTTTTACGCTTTTGTGTCCGATTTCATTATATTTCTGCCACTCTGCTCAGTTGAGAAACTTCTAGTGTCTCAAAATTTTGATGAAACAGGACTAAAATAAAATTTGGTTGCAGAACACTCGGATTTTGGGTATACATCTTCCAACTAATACAACAAATATCCAAGTTTGGAAGATGATCACCATGACCATCTCTACCAACGAGAGAGAGAGAGAGAGAGAGAGAGAGAGATCAAATATTTCTAAAGGCTCAACAAGGAAAAAAGCCCTAATCAGACAAAAAGGGAAATGAACAACTAGGAAGTTGATTAAACTCACCACCCACAATGGCAGAGAAGGCACCATACCCGCGACAACAAGCCAAACCAAACCATACCCAACAAAGTTCTGCACCACCCCAATGAGCAAAATCACCCAGATGGGCAAGACCTCGGACAAGCTTCCCGCCACAAACCCAATACTATCACCCAAATCCTTGGCCACACCCAATATGGCCACCTGCCTCTGGTTGTAACCCATGGTGCTCTTTATCACTGGCGATATGCTCCCAAACAAGTACCCAATCCCTGCACAGGATTGAACCCACATTGCACACACAAACACCAGCCATCTGTTGTTGATGAAAGCCTTGAATTTGCCACGAAATTGATGCATCCTCTCTCAGATAGTCAATATTCAAAGAGGTTCAGCTTTACATATATACCAGATGGATGGGATTGGAGAAGTTTCGAAGGTAAAGGTTTGATTTTTTAGGAGAATTAAAGCTGTTTGACTCCTTTAAATGGGAAGACGAATGATCAGCAAGAGTGGTTCATCGGGCGTGCTGTAAAAAAACTGTGGTTCGAGTCTTGATGAACTGTGTCACTCAGACTACCTGGACTGGTTTGCCATGTACGACTGTTCCAGCTTCTCAATTCAACAGTATAGCTTGCCAATAAGCTTGAGATCATTTAAGGGAAAACTTTAGTCTAATAACTTAACAAAATAGTTAAAAACATTAGATAAGTAACTCCAAAAATACTTTGTAATTAGTTAGTTAAGTAGATGGAGCCCACTCAAATCTCAACTAATCATCTTGAAAAGAAAAGAAAAATATCCCAATAGATCCTTTACATTGCATTCAGATTTGTCAAATGTTAAACAGTAGGATAAACATGACTGCCATTGTCGATGGCTGAGGAGATCCACGAACAGTGGGGAGTATCGTAACAAAAGGAAATTATTGCTATTGAAATGGACCGCTATTAGACTCGTTGGCCACGTTTCAAAAAAGACAAAAAAAAAAAAAAAAATTTGAAAATGGAATAGTAATTGAGATTATTTTGCTAATATTTGATTATGAGAGTTAGAAAAAAAAAAAAAGTTAAAATCCTATCATTTGATTTGATATCATTGTAGAACTAACTTCAACCTGTGTTGGGTGTATGTATACAAACAAAATTGTAAATATTTTTTTATTACTATTCAAGACTGAAACTCACTAGATAAAAAGTTGGCTTGAGGACATCAGTTATTATGAATAAATAAGGGGTGAATTTTGCATTTGGGTTAAAGCACGTGAAATTTTATTTAGAGAGATGGTGGTAGACAATGAAGTCATGATCTCGAGAAAGATGCATTTTGGAGAGGGAGATAGAGGTTGCCAATCCTAGCCAGTAGCATCATGACTGGTGGGTATGATTATAAAATAAAATAAAATAAAATAATTACAAGATGTTAAACTTACCATACATGCTTTTACTGATCATCTTAATCAGTATTAAATAATTAACCATGAAATGATTGAATACCGACATGTTTTCAAAACTGTCCCAAATCACGAAAAGATCATTATTTTCTATTGTGCTTGTGCTGATCTATCATCTCTAGGTAGTTCGGTACCATTAACGTGCAATTTGACAATTCAATACATCTTATTCGAACTCTCCTACATCAACACTACTACAACCAAGGTCATGGATGTAAACCAAAAAATTATATAATATAATAGGAAAATAATAATTAAATTGATAAATCATACCATGAGTTTGTATCGATTGATTTTTTTAAATGTTTAAAGAATTTAAAAAATTCGGGATGAACCCAAGTTATTTCTTCCATACTTATGATTCCTTCAATCCAAAGCATGAAAAAAATAAAAAATAAAAAATAAAAATCACTCCAATCAGGTTTATATAACTATATATATATATATGCATAAAACACATGGGAGACTCGATTATTGCTCAAACTTCCCATTTGGTTTGACATGAACACGACGTAAGCTTTTACCCTAGAAGTCCTCAAAGTAAGAAAGAAATCGAAGGGTATGCGTTCATTTGTTTGAACACTTAAAATATATTCAATTAAATATAAGTTATTGTCCATTCTTTTCGGGTTTAAAACGTGCTGTTTAATAATAAGAAAACTTTCTTTGCTGATGATACTTAAAAGATATTCAATTAAATATATATATATTTATATATATTCCAATGCATCGTTATCTTTCTTTCACGTCTCACCAAACTGTCCTAAAGAAAATAACTTTCAACATCAATTGAATTAAATAAAGGATATTAAAATATTTTAGAGATTAGGGGATTAGATGGCCACCCGCATCACATGCTGTGTTTATTTTATTATTCGATCTATTGGTAAACTGAGGCGATCATGTGTCGTAATTGTAATATTGTAAATAATTTATTTTATAAAGTTATTTTTTTATGTTTCTATATATTTTTCATTCACTAATAAAATGTAATATGAATTGCTGAAGACTGAAGACTGAAGAGTGTGAAAATTATTAGTAAAAAATTATATTTTTTTAAGATGGGATCAATTTTTTATAAATATTTTCATAAAATTTATATATTTTAATCTTGTATAAATTATTTCTTAATTTTATATGATATTGCGGTGGCCAACAACTCATGTGTTTTTATTTTTATTTTTCTAATTTTTTTGGCAGCCGACAAATCTACGTCAAGGCTGGAGGTGTGAAGGACCTCTAGACAATCCCGCATATAATCGAAGTAAAATCGATCATGAACATTACAGGACAAAAAAGAAAAAGAAAAAAAGACAAGTGCATGGTCCCTCTAAACCATCAGGTTCTCTTTTTATTTTGTTTTGTTTTGTTTTTTTAATGTTCCCTGTCTGAACTTAGAAAATGTGCATCTTTTTTAGTTTAATTTCTCTTAGCCAGAAAAAGTATAGAAAAAATCGGAGATATCTTGTGTATGGACATTGTAAGTTTTTAAAGAAAAAGAGATCTTATAAAAGTAAATTTATAAATTAACATAAATTCATATGATATTATATCTATTTTATAACAAAAAAATAAATTTACAATCTAACAGATCTCATCAAACTAAATCAGTTTGTAAATTTACTTTTATAAAATTTTTTTATAGCTAAAATATTTCTCTTCCCAAAAATAATATCGGATGAGATCCGAATTTATCATATAAGAATAAGAATATGATATCGGAGTTGATATCAATTAGAATTATTGGATTTAACCATTACAACTAAAATAAAATAATCTAGATAGAGGTTGATGCGGGAATCGGCCCTAAATATTTCTAGAGTGAGAAGCTCTACCTTCTCTCTAGAAACCCAAATCGAAAACCATCTAAGAGGAAGCTCTCCTCTTCCCATATGCAGTTTTTCTTCAAGTGTTTAATTTTCCAGTCAGTATTTTGGGTTTTGTTTTTATTTTTTCCGGTCAAAGCATGGAGAAGCGGCGTTTGATGTTTTCCGGTGGCCAGTGACCACCACGGGGCTCCTAAGCAACTGATTTTTCAGACTGTCGAAAGTTTTTCGCCAAAAGGAGCTGCGTGTGATCCATACGCACGGGTCAAAGTGCACACGTGGCTTCCACACGCCACCACACAGTGCGCTCTATTGTAGCCACGTGTGTTGTTTCTAGGGTCAGCGATCTCAATAGCTTTAAGATCGACGGTCCAGCACACTCCTAGCATGGCACGTGTTATTCACGCGCCATTATAACCTCCTTATTCAGTGTTTTTTCAAATTTCAATATTTTTCAGCATCATTACACCCTCTCATCCTTTGAAGGATAGAAGGTGGTTTTCCCTCTCCTCCTTTGGAGGATGGGGGTTGGTTTTTCCCTCTTCTCATTTAGAGAATGGAGGTTCGTTATCTCAGACAAATCGAGATTGAAATCTCTGTTCTTATAGAGTTTCATATCTCAGAAGGCTTTGTCATTAAAGAACTTATAGAAGTTAAACCAATGTCCGTCACAAAGAAATTTATGTGCAGGAAAATCCCAAACAGATGAGTAATTTAGCTTATAATTTAGATTTTTTTCTGTATTTATTAGTCGCAGTTGTAACTTCGGCTTCATTGAATGAAATGAAATATATTTAAAAATAATAATAAAATAACTAAAATAAAATAACCTAACGAGGACGATAAGGATTAAAACGGTAAGACTGTAATACCTTATTTCAATGATAGATGAGAGGGAAAGTTCTTTAACTTCTATAAAATTGTAAGACTTGGACTGTAACATTGATTAGTTGTTTAAGAATATAATTAAGTCCATATATGAGTTAATATTTCATTAAACCAATTACATGGATAATTCTTTTAATTAATTCTAAATATGTTTATAATCTTATTGTAAAACTATTTAAAAATAGTTTACTTTGATGACCAATTATAATAAATTATTCAATTAATTATAAAAGAAAGAAGGCGAGCCAATGTCACGTACGTAGGAAATTCATAAGAGGAAGCATCTCAACTTTAAAATTCTTGCTCCAACATTACTTTTTAAATTATTTTAAACTTATTTTAATCATATAGTACATGAATGAATGACGTCACTCAATCAGAATTAATAAAACTTTAACTTGGAAAAGTTAAATAAATTATTATTAGAATCTTATTTTTTAATATTATTATTATTTTAGAATTTGAGAAAGTTGAATTAGGAGTTTAAAAAAATTAAATTGTTTATTATATTTTATGTGAAAATTTAAAAAAATTATAATGATGAAATGAGATAGATGAGATATTTTCTAAATCCAAGTGTTACCGATAAATGCCTTTATTTTTTTTTACATTTGTATGTGTGTTTTTTTTAAATATTAAAAAAAATACACACAAATGCTTAAAAATATTAAAAAAATACACTTGGGGACACGGTTTTCGGTTACCTTAGCCTCACCCTAATTTTATTGTACGTACTTGTGTCAATTTAAAACCAATAAATCATTTTCAGTCTTCTATTAATTCACATAATTAAGTGCTTTGAACGTTCTCTGATTTCTCCCTCTTTTTGGCAACATCAAGTACATCTTCTAATTAAGACAGATCGATTAAACCATTCTCTTTAGTACGCACTTCACACTGCACAGAATTGAGATAATTCGGGAAGCTAGTTTTAATAGATGATCAACACAAAATAGATAAAATATTCACTAAAAAATATAGAGAAAAGATTCTAATGTTTAATTCAAATTGTCAAAATTCAAGAATATCGAAATCAACTCACAAGCTAGGTTGTAAATTGAAAATATCATAATTTTACAAAAAATAAAAAATAAAAATCTCAATAATCACACAAAAAATAAATACGTAATTAAAGAAGTAATTGTTAAAAATCTGACCTAAATTAGGTTCAAAATCACTTCCTAAACTAGAAATGAAATATTATCATAAAATGAGAAAATATCTAAAAATGGAGATTAGAAGGAGGAAAACAGTGTATTTTGGCCTCGAATTCAGTGTGTGTTGAAAAGAGATTTTCAATTTGGGGTCATATGTGTAAGACCAATACCCGTAGCCAAAGTTATGGCAAAAATACCGACATATCCAAAATTGCCCCAAATCACAGAAAGATCACTGTTTCCTATTGTGCTAGTTCTGATTAGTCATCTCTAGGTAGTTCAGAGCCATCAACGTATAATTTGACAGTTTAGCATCATCTGATTTGGACTCTCATGTAGAGGTCAAATCAGCAGCCTATAATTTAGCCATGAGATAAGGCCGAAAATCAAGCTTAGAGATAAAGTAAAAAAGAAATATGCTAAGTGGACTTAAACTCTTAAAAGAAAGTAGACTCGGACTCCTAAAAAGAAAAAGACTCAGATTCTTTAAAGGAAAATACTTTACAAGGCAATCATTCCAAAAAAATAGACCTATATATGTATATATATATATGAGGATATCCTCCACAAAAGGAACGGACTTTCCACAAGATCTCTACACAGGAGCTTCATATGCCAAAACTCCATTACAACACCAAAGGATCTTTTCTAAATTCCTTATCGTATTGTGAGATGTGTGAGACTATGAGAAATTGTAAAACCATCTATTATAATGGATTTTGCCCTCAAAAAACCCGTGGACGTAGGCATTATACCGAATCACGTAAATCCTTATGTCTCTTTTTATTTACTTTTATTTATCATATGGATGTACGTGAAGGGCAAGGTATCGAAGCCCGAATCAGCAACTTGGGTTGCTGTTAGGGGCCCCACGAATGATAGAGAAAGATTGGCCAGCTGCCTTATTTAATTTCTGTTGAATTGTTGTCTTTCCTTTTCAATAAATGTTGTCTTTCCTTTTCAATAAATGTTGCCTAAATTATTCACGTAGATGTTGCTTAATTGAGAAATGCCTTTCATTGTAATGGCTCTTCAGCTATTAAAACGCTTGAGGCCAAGAATAAAATATTCTGATGAGTATTATCTTCAATTTTGTGTTGATTGGGAGTTGTGGTTTTTCTCGAATTAAACCAACTAAGGAGGCGCAGGATCCCTCGAAGTATCCTACAATATTACCATCATAGATAGAGCACAGAAGGACGATTCTTGTTCCCTATCCGTTCACAAACCCACTACGAGGTCGCAAATTCTGACACGTAACAGTTGGAAATAATTCTTTTATATTTTTCGGTTTGTTGTGCAAATTAAGGCATTAATTAACAAGCACTGCTACAGCCACTATCTTGAATGTAAACCAAAACATTATATAATACAAATGGGAAATAATAATTAGACCGATAAATTCTACCGTGTGCTTGTCTCGATTGTTTTATTTATTTTTTAAATGTTTAAAATTTTTTTAAAAATGTTTAAAAATAACAAAAAGAATAATGCGCTTCGATGCGATTTCTCGATGAATTACAATATGGTCAATAAATTATGACAGAAAGGCAATGAAAAGATAGCCCCAACATGCATTATATGGTACTTCAAAGACAACCGCGCGCCAGCACATGCCGGTCCATGTTTTTGTAAGTCTTTGATAAAATTGAACGATTTCAAAAGATTTTTGTTCACTTTGGCATGCATGCAAAATGATTGGCTCTAAATCAAATACATGATGAATAAGCAAATGGAATTTAAAAATACTTCCGTATGTCTTATGTCTATCATGTAGTAGAAAAGTTGTACACTCTTAGCGAGTTTAAGACGCAATGAATAGATGAAAGCTATTTGTCCATGCAAAGTCTTAAACTTAGGTATTATATTAAATCTCCAACCACCTGCGGGTCCATGCAAGTTTGTATGCCCCTTCTTCTTTAGCTAGCTAGCTAGGCACATCTTCTTTTCTTTGATAATCCTTTTGACATGTTAGAATATTTATAATGTTCATGTTCTGCCCTAATATGTACACTATATCTATATATATATATATGCATGTTATGATCAATCCAATACTACTAGAATGCTCTTCCCTTTTAAGTTATGATACTCGTGATTTCCACAATCAATATGATCAATTTAGCCTTAAGTGTTGCATGAAATTTTGAAATGACGTCATATGACAACATTTTCATGCAGCACATTTTTATAAGTAATTGTCCGTTTAAGAAGTAAACATATGATGTCACTTAAAATTTGAATTTGACATAAAATATATGTGATTGAGGATGCCAATATTCAAATTTAAGATTTATCTTCACCTAAATATTGTCCTTTTGAAGATTGATACATATGAAGAAGCCAACGACTTGAATGATCCATTTTGGTTGTACTGCTAGCTTTGTCTCGAGATCAAAAAGATTGCCAAGATTACATTAAACCCAACTAATATTAACCAACGTACGTCCCCACGAAAGTTGTCAATCTCTTTCAATTTGACACATAATATTAATTTCTTTAATTCCATCCTTTCAAGTTGCTCCACATGACGCCAAACCACCGACTCATTCATAAATTCCAGTAGTACCCTACAGAGCCCAATATTTCTTCAACTAGCTCAAACAAAAAGACGTACAAATGCTATAATCAGTGGCGGAATCAGCAATTTCTTTTTTATTTTTTTTTGGGGGGATTTTTTTTTATCAGGTGACACGTTTATGTAAAATAAACATAAATTAAAAATTCATAAAAACATTATTACGTATAAAAAAAGATCTCGATAATTTGCTACATATACATAGAAATAAGATTCTAAAAGTACAACTTAATATATGTTTCAGATTCTGACGATAATGTTTCACAAAATAATATATATCAATTATTATCTGTGTAATGAAATATTTAGAATTTAGTTTTTTATAAAAACTATCAAGTGATCTTTTTGAATGTCATCTTTTATTCTAATATGTAAGCTAGTTTATTAAGTTTTTTGTAAAATTTAGATGTTTTTGTGTCACATTAAACATATAATGTTATATATAATTGAGATCTTAAATAAATTTTTTTCTTGCTTAATGAAGTTTAGAGGATAAAACTTATCAACTATTTTTTTTATATAGATTATCAAACTTAAAAATGATTTTTCTTGTATTAATTTCAATTTGGACTCCATACTTTTAAGAAGCCTATTATTGTATAACAAAAAAAATTTGGAATCTATATTAATAAGTTTATTATTTCTCTTATTAATTTTAATTTAATTTTGGTGAGACCATATCCTTAAAAATAGATATTATATAGAAATTATACAAAATTTAAGAACTATAAGAAAGAAAAAAAACGAAGAGAGACATTTCTAAGTATATTGAAATTCTAAAAAATTTTAAAAAATATATGAGAATTATAAATTTTTAGGGGGAGCCATTTTCTATATTTATAAAATTAAACTAAACGTGGTTCCGCCACTGCTATAATTAAACATCAAATTAACAAGCTGCACCTCGACCCATATCATATATATAAATGTATATATATATATATATATATATATTTATATATCATGTTTGTTTTGGCAAGCGTTGAATTCTAGCAACACAAAAGTAGATTACAAAGCATGCATGCCATCGAATGAAACCATGACTGATTACATAGACATAGTAGATTACGATAAATTCCAAGTTCCGCTAGCTGATCTCTATGTTATGATTTTCGAGATTTCTCACAATCCTCTTCATCTAAAAGTAGGTGAAAATATCCTCTTAACAGTACTGGTTCGTGGCTGTGGTAGAAATTGATCGGCCGGTGTGTTATAAATAATATAAATCATGCTGAGAATAAGAATTATAATTACCAAATCACAGTTTAAAAATATTACTCTTCAATGGGATAAGCTAATAGACACACATACGGAGAGGAGAGGAGACTTAGCTTTATATATAGAAAACTTATAGAGTCCTTCCATTAAAGACTCAAATCCCAATAGAGTTTAGAAAATTTTCCAAATAAAACCCTTAAATTTCTAGGCTTACATACGTAATTTATCACATTAAATAGGATATAATTCTATATTATTAAGGTACAAAAAACTCTAAGTAATCACTTAACAAATTGGTTTTAACCAAAATATAAAAAATATGATTCTATAGAAAAACTCCAAACTCTGACCTGTTTTTATAAAATACAAAATATGCAATCAAATGAAGCCCACGGCGACCATGTGGACTTGGTTTCTAAAGACATTAACCTGGCCATAGTCATGGTGATGGTCGTAAGAGATATGGTTGCGGTAGTGAGGAGATATAACTATCTACAAATTAGCATTTACCATTTTCATATAAAAGCGAGATAAAATTAATTTATTTCTAAATATGGTAAGTACAACCCAAACGTCGATATGTCCGAGTGGTTAAGGAGACAGACTTGAAATCTGTTGGGCTACGCCCGCGCAGGTTCGAACCCTGCTGTCGACGTTTTTATATATCTTTTTGAGAAACCTCTGTTTGGGAGCTAAGAAACCGTGGGAAAATATATATATATATATATTACAAAATAAATAATTCGTTTTTTTTCTTTTTCTTTTCCCTTGCTACCTATACTTTCTTAGCAACCAAACTGATCCTCCCGAATTCCGAAAATGGAAGAGAAAACCGCGACTGCGATAGCGAAACCAAAGTCCACGCAAGAGCTAGCAATGGATGGCCAGAAGCTTCTAGAAGAAACCATAGAGTCCGCCTTTCATATCCTCTCTTCCATGAACGACGAGCTCTGCAACCCCGTCTTATGGTCCACCACTTCTTCTTCTTTATCATCTACTACTAGTACTACTAATATAACCTCAATTGCTAATGGTCCTTCGCAATCCTCGAACGGTATCGCCAATGGCGACGCGGCCTCTTCCGATACGCATCACGCAGAGAGTGGTGGTGGTGGTAGTGGAGGAGCGCTCGAAGAGGCTCGTTTTCGCTATAAGAGTTCTGTGAACTCGCTTCGTGCAGTTCTCGCCGCAATCCCCAACTCTCAGAAGGTAAATCATTTTCAAAACCCTATCTCACTTTTTGACTATTTTGGTATCAAAATCCTATCTTGGTTGATTTATTTTGTTCTCGATTTTTTTTTTTCCCGTTTTTTCCAAACTAGAACTCTCCCCATTTAACAAAAACGGCGTGCTTAGTATCGAAGACAACCATGCATTACGGACAGAACTTGATACATTTTAGCGCAATTAATAACATTTTTTTAGGTTGTTTTGGAGTTGTGGGGAGGGGGTTGTTTGTCGATTGTTCTGCTAAAGCTTGGGCCACATATTTATTTCAAAAGACAGAAGAAAACATATGTGGATGTAGTAAAAGCGGAAGGCTTTGAAAAATCATGGACTGAATTCTACTTTTAATAACAGAGTAGTTCTAAGTGTAGTGAGAATCTATTCTTAGTGCTCCTCCTTTGTAGTCCTAGCTGTTTAGTTAATGAAGTGGTGCAAGGTAAAACTGATCATTGTCACATTGTTGGTGTTTATTGGAAAGGAATTTGCATTTGTGCAGTTAGTTATGTTTCTTGATAAATGAAAGTGATCTTTGTATCGGTGAGATGTTTTGCATACAATAAAGATGTAGACTTTACTTTTTGTTACCTCCTATTTGAGCCAACTCAATTTTGGTTTTCTTAAAATAGGCGAAAACGTTTGAATTGGGTTCAACCCCAAGTGATCCACTATCCCCAGCAGGTCAGGATGAGATTGAGAAGTTAGAAGAGCGAGCCTCTGGTTTAAGAAAGGTAGTATGCGTTGAGTTGTAAATTTATATTGGTGAATCTTATAGTCTATACTCCATAGGCCATGTTGTGTCGAATTTTTGTTTCTCAGAATAGTGGTGGGCTCGGGACATCTCTCCTTTGACGGGGATTGGATGGTGGGGGTGGGTTGCCTGTATGCTTCAAACTATGAGTACTCTTAGGCATTTAGCATGCCCTTGCAATGTGTCTATGCTTTTAGTTTCCAATTTAAAATCTTGTGTTTCTAAATATAGGAACTTGCAAGCAAGAACAGGTATCTCAAAGTTCTCATAGATCAACTACGAGATCTTATTAGTGACATATCCACATGGCAAAGCCCTTGTTCCATCTGAAGTTCTGGACAGATACAGTCATCTTGAGCGACCGTGCCTGAGAATAGAGACTTTGGCCCATATGTTCCCATTAAGTGATGATGCTTCTGTCCCAACTGTCTTGCTCATTCTATTAGACTTTTTACATATATTCCTTTTAGAGGCTAAAAAGGAGGAAGATCAGGTTTCGCAGAGTGAAAATTATATCAGACATTTTGAATGAAAAATAGAGTAGTGATCTTGTATATCCTGGTACATTTAACATTATGAATTAAGTGCCTGTTGAAAAGGATTTCAGGTATGACTAGCCTAGTTTATTCACGCTATTCATTTATGTGATGAGACTCTTCATGTGATGGATTATCATACCAATCTTAATATGTAGTTTGACGTATGCATTTCAGGAGTTTGTTCCCATAGGGCTGCAACTTGAGGATTGTTCTTTTCCTCAAGACGGCTGCTACTGAAAATTATTTAAACTCCAGCACCAACAAATTTTGCTTAAATAAAGCGAGTGGTTAGTTTGGCTTCACTGCAATGATTTTAGGACACTGAGTTGCTGCTTTTTCGCTCCTCACAGATTCACAAATACTTGCATCGGCTGATTTAGTTGCTATTCTGACGTGCATAGGCTAATTGGTTGCTGTACAGGGGCTGCTGACGATACCTGTGCTGCTATTAGCCTTTTACGTAGAAAATTACCATTGACTAACTAAAATTGCATCTATCCTTTGTTTTTCTAGAGCTGAATCGTGGAATTGGTTTCATGTAGCCAATCCCAAATACTTGGGTTTGAGTTTTGTTAGGCTGACTCGAGTTTTAAGAAAAAGATGTTGGGCTGTGCACATCCCGGTGAAATATATGGACCTTTTTGTGCAAAGTTCCTCTAAACAGAACAATTGCATGCACCTGAGTCCCTAACCTGTTAGCACATAAAAATCCAACTTCATTATTCTGTTTTTGACATCGGCCAATACAAAAATCTACAATAGTTGCCATAGTCACTTGTAGTTGTATAGATGTAAATTTTTACCGTACCATCGTTGGCACCCTTTTCCCATGCGTCTTAAAGCTTTTAGCTGTCTCATTTCATTCCAAAACGCCTCTTGAATGCTAGGAATTCCTGAGGCTTTGCACATATTGTTCTGCTGTTCTGCCTAATCTTGCTTACTAAAGTACCAGAAAAAGGCAAACAAACTAATATAGAAAAAAAGGCCGTATAAACGTAAGAGTTCCTGAATCTATTACCCTAATATCACATACGTTGCTTTGGGTAAGACTTGAGTTCTTTGCAGTTTGTTTTGATTGCTTCCATAACCACTTAAAGCAAAGGAGACAATGGAAATAGCCAAATCACTCGAGAAACTATTGCTTCCCCCTGTTTTGATCGCATTCTACTTAAAGAAAACAAAGACAGAAGGGACACCTACTGAGATATTTTATAAGACAGACATGGACACTACAGATGACCTAGGAGGATTGATTAATTATGAGTTGAGGATCTGGTAGTGAGGGATGATCTCATATCAACAATGGCAGACTGCTCTGCGCCTAACTTGATGGCTTCTTTGCTTGCTCTTGTGAACCTTGCAACAGCACCCTTCACATAATCATGTGCTGCTTTTACATTCATTTTGTTGGTCATTTCATTTGGGAAGCTGCTCAAGAAGTGATCCCCATTGAGAACAGCTGCTAGTTGAACTACCTCACTCTGAAACTCGGATAGCTCACTATCTTCCTTTGCTTCTGTTGTCCTCAAAGGTGCCACATCTGGAAGGGTCTCTGCAGCAAAACCACATTACACTATTCTAAGGTCTTTTGGGTATAAAAGATCATACATAAACTAAATATTAGTATGGGGCTGGAATAGTAGGATAGGTACCAGGGCAATCAGTTCTGGGAGAGGTTAATTCCCCAACAACCTGCTCAAATGTCCCAGCCCATGCATCCCTGTGAGTCAGGAAGTTAGATGAGAGGTTGAACATCTTCTTTATGGTTGCAGGGATTGAAGAGTGCTCGAACTCGGAGTTTGGAGCAGGCCCTTTTGGGCCACTTATCACTGTGGAAAGAGATAGAGATCAGTACAATAATAGATGAAAGTGAGTGAAACAACAAACATAATTAAACACTAGTAACAACCAAATCACTCACAAACTCTAATCTCTGGCAGCATTCGAAAATCAATCACCAACTTGTCAAATTTGCTGACTTGAAACCCATAGCCACGCTCCTCAATCTATTTTCTCCCACTCAACCCATAGATACGTGTACAGAAGACACGTCACTAAGAAAATTAACCACCACCTAATCCAACTTAATCTCAGCAACAACATAATGAGATTGTAACCTTACTAGCTACAGAAAATAGATAGCAACTATGATATAATTATGTAGTTACCAACCAATTCTATGCAACTCAAAGCATCTCTAACATCAGCACAAACAGCTTTAACAGGACAAAAGAACCATACAAAAAAAGAAAAGAACAAAAGAAGGTTAAAATATGAACATTTTGAACTTACCAGTCCCTTTCTTAATCCAAGGAGAGACCATAATTGTTGGTACACGAACACCAAGCCTATCAAATTTGAAGAAATAAGGAGCAGGTCCTGTGTTCCCATCTGGATTAGGAACATTAACATAAGGAGTCTGGACATGATCATAGAACCCACCATGTTCATCATAGGTAATGACCAAAAGGGTCTGATTCCACTGCGGACTTGCTCTCAATGTCTCATAAACCTCCTTAACTAGTTTTTGCCCATTAGCCACATCATGAGAAGGGTGATCATCATTTCCAGGCATTCCATTTAGATCGAAATACGTCGGCTCGATTACGGTTAAGCTTGGAAGTTTACCTTTTAAAGCATCTTTCTTGAACTTTGAATGAAACGGGTGGAACTTGAATATGTACTTTAACTTCCTCAAATTTCTATAAAAGAGAGTTGTGGGTATGTTTTGGAAGTAGATCCCAAAGTTCATTCCATTCTCATGAAGAGAATCAAATATGGTCTTTTGCGGATACCCTAAAGCCAATTGCTTCTTAACGTGGGACGTTGAACCATGAGAAGTAGCCGAGTACACGAACAGCCTATTGGGTTGAGTTGGGCCGGGGAGTGAAGAAAACCATCTATCAAAGACCGCAAATTCACGAACCAAAGTAGCGTAGACTGGCACGGCTTCAGGTCGGAAGCCTTTCATGACAGTTTCTGAGTGGTTTGGGAAAACTGACAGTGCTTGTTCCACAAAACCAGTCATGGAAGGAATGGAAGCAGAGCCAAATACCTGTTGCGCCACCGCCTCAAAGGAGTGTCCCGGATTCGGATCCACGAACTCAGAATCATCTGTGAAGCAAACGGACTCCGAGTTTGGGTTTTTGGTGGATACCCGGTTGCATTCTTTTCCTGTGACTCCATTGATTAATGGGTTAATGGCTTTTTTCATCCATCCAAGCATGTGGTCAAAGGACC
Source organism: Pterocarya stenoptera (assembly GCA_003123785.1). Taxonomy (NCBI): domain Eukaryota; kingdom Viridiplantae; phylum Streptophyta; class Magnoliopsida; order Fagales; family Juglandaceae; genus Pterocarya; species Pterocarya stenoptera. The sequence continues at coordinate 648,303 of QEOT01001744.1, forward strand.
TGTTCTCCATGATCAAAACAACAATAGTTTTGATGGGTTGTTGGGGTGGCGGGACTGCTGAGGCAAAATGGCCGGGTGGCAAAACCCATGATTGTGTGAGAAACAGAAAGAAAATGCAGGTAAATGAAGGTGGACCTGGTAACCTGGTTTTGGAACTTCCCATACTTGCTGCTTGCTCACTGAAAGTCGAGTGTTTTGGCTCGATGGGTTTGCTTTGTTTCGCTCTCTCTATCTCTCTCTGGGCTCTGTGAGTGATGCCACAAAATAGCACTTGGGAGGGATATCTAGTCTAACACTATCACTAATATTTATCAGAGAGGGAGAGAGTTACAGTAGTTAATTTGGGAGTACGGAGCAAGGAGAGGGGAAGAAGCTTCTGGTTTTCGTGCTGTTTCAGCTAAATGATTCTTTTAGAAAAGGAAAGCAATAAAGGGAAAGTGAAAACGGTACTCCTGTCTCTTTTTCCAAAGTTGAGATCTACCTGCTATATATTATATTCACACTGTTGTTTGAGAGAATGTGGCTGATCTATCTATGGTTCTGAGGACGTAAAAGAAACAAGGTCAAAACAGCCACCGCCTCTTTTGCAGCTTCAGTTAGCAGTATGTGGTGAACATGGCGCACCACGACAATTAAAACTTTCGGATCATCAAGAGGATGGATCTATGACAGTTACAAATAGATTCAATAATTTTTCAAAAGAATTAATCTTTGCATCATCTTACACACCACATATCATAATTTTTTTTATTTTTTTATTTGTTTCTCTTATTAAATGTGTATTATATAGATGAAGAATAAAAAAATATAAATGCTTCAAGAAGAGTAAAATAAAAAAAAATTGAAAAAAAATAAATAAATAAAAAGCACATTAGTGTGTGGTGTGTAGGATGATGCATAGCAATGTTCTGAAAATAGAGCCCAATAATACAAATTTATATAATTTGATTTGACATGTCAAACTAAAAAACATTGGTTCATATCATAGTTGGGCCTTAATGTTCAACAACAAACCTACTTATTAGTATGCATAAGAAGAATATTTGGCTGGAAAAATGATAAATACAAATAATTTTTTACAACATATTATATAATTATATTTTAAAATAAATGGAAGTTTAATAAAATGCTTTATAAAATTAAGGTCACTTTATAAAAATACTATTATTTTAAAATATTTGTCATGAAATATGTTATAAAATATATTGTATAGATATCATTATTCGTTTGACTGACAGATATCGTAAGAGTCAGTAAGAGTCAGGCTATCAGTTGACGCTCATAACGAGATTTGGTGGAGATAACAACCCAATTAACAATTGAATGCCAACATCTTTAATGCTGCTGCTTTGACATCACTGTCAACCCCTTTGTCTCTCCACAATCATATTTCATATACCTCCTTTCAAGTGGCCTTCATCCCCACAAATCCCACATAGAACCGCTGCCATTAGCTTACTTTTCTTTTGCTTTTGTTCGCATGCATGGCTGTGAATTAACATGGGTGCCACTAAAATTTCTCATGGTGGAGTGCACGTGAAGAAGGTCAGGTAAATTTCAATTTTGGGGGTCGTTTGAGATTGATTTCATGGACGATACAGTGATTTTTTTACAAGAGTAGGACGAAGGAGATCATATCGAGGGCAGGGCCATGTGAGGATTCAATTTCCGAATATCTATCATAAAAGAGTATGACGAATGACATCATATTGAAACGTTATTAACAAGATAATTACGTTTCAAAAGTAATTATGTTCACAGGTAGATCTTGTCAAATTGAGGTATAAATTGTAGCTGTCACATTTCTTTCCCTTTCCCACGCTTGATGCCCCATTCATCCCCCTCTCTCTCTCTCTCTAATCTTACCGTCCTTTGTCAGCATAAAGTCAAACATTTGTACCACAAAATGTCAAATAAAGCTAAAAAGGAGAGTTAGGAAATATTGCCACGTGGGTCAAACTTATACACGCGACGGTGCATTATTTTGGAATTGTCGTTGAATCCTCTTGGGCTCAGACCAAACCCCCCTCCCCTGATTGATGAAGAGGTGCATCAGCGTCTTGTGGTTGCTCGATTCATGCCTAGAAATCCAATATATCTCAAACCTAATTTATTATTTAAAATATGTGTTTGGATAGGCAACGAAAATATGTGTTCGGGTCAAGAATTTAGGAAATCTTCAGAATTCTGAAGGGGGCTTAAAGTTCATCGCAAAGTACTAAAAGCATAGAATATTATGTTGGTTAAAACGATGAAAATAATGGTACGGATAACTACTTATAAAGACATTGTGACGATATGTAGTTTTGAATGCTCGTCCAAAATAGTGGTGGAATTATACACGAGGCTCGATAAGTGTGTCAACACTAATGTGGCACGGGAAATTTTCTCTCAACTTTGGAGGGGCGAGTAGGGTTCGGTATGGCGCTAGCCGCTAGCCCTTTGCCTCCAATGGCCGGACAGGGCGTTAGCGCGTTGGTATCGGGTCAAGAGGAGAAGGGGAGGATGCAGGGGCCGCCTTTGCACACGGTATCTGCGATGTTTGTGGATGTGGTGGTTGTGAAACCATAGGTCTTACCAGAGGCTGATATTCCTTTAGGATGGTGAGATGTTCTTCATGTTTTTGAAAGCAAAAATTCACCAATCGGCTGAGTCTTTTCAATTTTTCATTGTTCTGAAATTCCTTCGTCGACGACCTTCCCTTGATCATATTCGCGGTTTAATTAAAAATCGTTGGGGTTTGAAATCGTTACCGGTGATTGGCCAATTGCACAATCCGTGGAATGTGCTGGTTCGAATGGCAAAGGAGGAAGATTTTATTAGTGTGATGGCGAGAGGCAATTATGAAGTTCATAGAATTCATTTTCGGGTTTTTCACTGGACTCCAAATTATGTGGAAGATGAGGATTCTCCTCGGGTACCCATATGGCTTACTTTGCCGGGGTTGCCTCCTAATGATTTTCAGGAGTTGATGCTACGTAGTATTGGTAATGGGTTTGGACAGTATTTGAAGAGAGACAATGCGATGGCCTGCTTGACTCAATCGGAGGCTGCTCGGATTTGTGTTGAATTGGATGCATCACTGCTGCTACGTAAATCCTTCTGGTTGGGTCCTTCGGGTCTGGCATCTAGCCACTTTCAAGATGTGATCTTTGAATCCACTCCATATTTTTGTGTGTTTTGTAGAAAACATGGGTACCTTGAGGATAATCGCTTACGGCGGAATGTGAGGGAAAAAAAAAAGATAAGAAAGCTGTTGGGGAGGTGGAAGGGAAAAAGACTGCCTTGAAAAATACTTGGAAGGTGGTGGGTAGTCAGGAGAACGAGAACATTATTCCAGGAAAGGAAAAGGTTGTGGGGGAGTCTTCGAAGTCTCGATGAGAATCCATTTTGAAAGCCATACGAAAACGCAGAGTAACAAACAATGGGGCTCCTACCCATGTGTGGTTCATATCGTTGGACGGAGGTGTATATGAGTCGTGTATGGGCACATATGGCGATGCTACTTCTAAGGCGGTGAACCCTGAGGACGTGGAGGAGCGGGTTGGAGATGGTTATGCTCCGTCTTTTGCAGAGTGTGTGGAGGCTCATGTTCAATCAAAGGGGAAATATTCTAAACAACATGAGAGTTGGTTTGAAATCACAGAGGAAGAATCTGATGGGGAAGGCCAAGAGTATGTTGAACTAGCCAAAACCACGAAGCTCCTTAAGACTAGCGGACGAAGCTCTAGAATTTGAGTTAGGGGGCTTGGGTGATACGGAATTTTT
>QEOT01001745.1:1129-84381 GCA_003123785.1 Pterocarya stenoptera
TTGGACCGATGAGGCATGGTGCCAAGTGAATTTCCATAGATGTAAACCTCATCCTGACTCCAAGATCGGAACATTCCAGTATCATCATCAACGTTGGAAATATCTATGCCACCCACGTTTAACCTATACAATGTCTCAAAAGCGAATGGATTATTAATATAGAAGGGCGGGTTGTCGTGTCCATTTACAAAGGTCACTGGGGACATGTCTTGATGACTAATATTGTATAATTTACTGGGCATAGAAACAACCTCGATCCCGTTGATGAAGGCATAAGAGCTTGGAGATGGCATGAAGGTTACGTCGAGATTTTGATTTTGTTGAACGTCAACGATGAATTCTTTGACAAGAAATGTTGTGGAAGGAGTTGTAGTGGAGATGGAGAGATAGGCGCTGAAGTTGCTTAAGAGTGTGATGTCATTGGCAGTGACAGAGAAAAAAGATTTGGTTTTGTTGTGATGGGTATATGATGTAGGGTAGAAGTAAAGGCGGAGGAATTTTGGGCCGGGCGAGACAGGGAAGGAATAGGTGAATTTGGAGTGGCGATCAAATATACGAGCAGTCATGTAGGGGACTGGAGAAAGGGAAAGGTCAAATTTGGAAGCATTGGATGATGATGATGTGCTTTGAACGTCGCGGGGGGAGAACTTTGAGTTGGAATCGCCTTCCCAGCGTCGGCCGTCGAGTGAGATAGAGTTGGAGGAGGAGCCACAGTTGAGGAGGAAATAATCCGTAGGAGTGTAAGGAGGTGGAGTTTTGGCGGTGGTGATGGGGAGAGATGGGAGAAGATGGACGATGGTAGAGAAGAGGCAGAGTAGTGCGACGATTGCCATGGGGCTAGAGTTACATACTGATCAAAACCCTGGAAGGAATGTTATAGTTGGAATTTGCAGCAGAGGCAGAGGCCAGTGTGAAAAGCTAATTATTATTAACTTTATGGATAGACAGGTGGACGTCAAAAGTGGCAGAGAATAGTGTGGTTGTGATCGGGTTCCGTGAAAATCGTGGTTTATAGATCTATCATCTAATTAAAAGGAAGCGATGATATGATGTTGGGGACAGCTCCGCTGGAATCCATTAATCAACATTTCTTTTTAATTATGATATAATATCCAATCCCCAAGATTTATTTTTTGTTTGGGTAATTCAGAATTTATTGGAATTAATTTTTTCTTATGTTAAAATGGAAAATCAACATGTACAGTCGTTTTCTGTTTACAAATTGACAAAAGTAGGCCCAAATTCATATTTTGTTCCTGATTTCTAATGTCCAAGTATTAATTAGTCAAGCCACGCCTCCTCCTCGTCCACACCCTTGTTTTCTTTCCTTTTGGATTTTATTTTCCATTGATTTTGATGGTCATTCATGAATTTTCTAGTCTTTTTTATCCCACTAAACACTGCTTTTCCAAAAGAAAGTTTCACAACGTTACAAACTCCAGGCCTGAAAAGTATAAAGTAGCCATTCCATCAGTCCCACATGATAGCAATAGCTCTCTCTCTCTCTCTCTCTCCTTGGTGAATCAATTACTAGCTCGAATAGAGTACATGTGGGTTATGGCCAAAATAATTGTTGAAAATATAGGATTTGCCTTGTTGCATTCTATCAATATTGTCGGCGAGCGAACTAATTGATATATGTCGGCAGCAGACTTTTAAGGCAGCAAGGGCCCGCTTGGATACACAGTTCAGATGAGATGAGATATTTTGAATAGTAGTTAAATAAAATATTGATAGAATATATTTTTTAATATTATTTTTATGTTGGAATTTAAAAAAGTTAAGTTGTTTATTATATTTTTATATGAAAATTTAAAAAAGTTATAATGATTGAGATGAGATGAGATGAGATCAGATAGTGATTTTGTGTAAACAAACGGGGTCTAAATCTTCAAAGAGCATTTCTATGCATCATCCTATACATCACACACTAATGTGTTTTTTATTTTTTTTTAATTTTCTTTTATTTTTTTTTTATTTTACTCTTCTTGAAACATTTATATTTTTTTATTCTTCATCCATATAATACACATTTAATAAGAGAAACAAATAAAAAAAATAAAAAAAATTATGGTGTGTGATGTGTAGGATGATGCAAAGATTAATTCATCTTCAAAATGTAAACCTTATTCTTCACCTTCATACCCATTTTCTTGTAGTTGAAGCAGTAGAATATTTTTCTTTCATTATCGGATACGCATGAAATGATCAAAACGAGTCTCTTTTATGCATCTGAAATACATGTGAACTTGGACCGGAACAATAAATCTAGGTTAAAGTCAGCAGTTTGTACGTAGTTTCAACCTGCAAGAATTAATGGTTTTGTTTTATGATTTTATGATTTGAAAACTATATTATATGCTTTAGCTTATTAAACAAAATAGAATCTTTCAAAGGCAAATGAAGATGGGAGGGTATAAAATTTAATTTTATGAGTGTTAATGCTTAAAAATAGAACAACAGACCGGAATAGGAGAAAAAGTCATTTCCGGCCCACTATGGCGATTTAGGCCTTGGTCGGTGTGGACCGGAGCTCTCGACAGTGGTCCGATACAATTGTACAGTGTTCGTGCATACATCCATAATAATAAATAAGAAATAAATGTATGGACGATATAACAGACAAAAATACACAGATTTACGCAGTTCAATATAATACATAAGTCCATGGGGATTTGGGGAGGGAGAATCCCCTATCATATGATTGTTTTATAGTTTCTCTCATTCTCTCATCCTCACTCTACAATGGGGATCATATGTTTATCTTCTGATGGTGATTCTGTCATTGGTGCTCTGGTTGTGAGGTTAAAGAAGCGAAGTTGAAGTCTAGAAGCCCTCTTGAAATCATCTAGTTCTCTTCCCTTTATCTTTTGTCCCTTCCTTTATGTCTCATTCTCTCTTTTCTTCTTAACATTATGTCATTCTTCAACCTTTGTCACATCATTTTCTCTTTTAGTGAGGTTTTGTTGATGGGCTAGACTTGGTTTTTTGGGCTTAAAATATTTTATCCTCTTCAATGAGAACTATAGTTTTACAAAGAGATTTTATAATAAAAAAAAAATTATGAAGATTGTACTTTCTTAAAAAATTCTACAAAAATAAAAATCATAAACAGGGATGACTAAATGTGAAATGCTCGATATATTTTATAGAAACAAAAAGTTCTATAATTATTACGGCAAATCATATAAATTTGTGAGTCTTCTATATATTTACAAAACAAACATATCTTTAATTTTATAGGAGGGCTTTTTTTAACAAAATGTAAAGCGAGAAATCTAGTAGGGTACACGATTGACTTGAGTTCGTGTACAAGTACATTTACAACTTGGGCTTTGATTCTTTTAAGGTATCAATTACAACAGTTGCAGATAATAGTAACTATACTAATCACATTGTCTAATACGATCTACGCATTGTCTGATACATGCTGACCAGAACCAGAAAAAAGATCGTTCTCATCAACGGTAGATATCTCGCCACCTGGATCAGAGCTGCTGGTCCGGGCACAGCCCTCAACAACCCCAATTTGGCTGCCCATGTTCAACTCGTTGATTTCCTTGTCGGCGTTGTCTTTGTACTCTTGGAGCTGCAATGCGAACTCAAGACCCCACAACACGTCGCTCATATTTGGCCGTTCTTCTCCTTGACAGCGCAAGCAACGGTCCACAATCTCCCCAAACTTTTTCAAACACGCGGGTGCGATCTCGGCCTTCACATTTGGATCCACGATTTCACCGAGGGTCCCACTTCGATAGAATTTGCGTCCCCACTCCGCAAGGCTGACTTGGTCCTTGGGTAGACCTCGGACCACAGCTGGCCGACCACAGAGGATCTCGAGTAACACCACACCAAATGAGTACACATCAGACTTCACGGTCAGTTTCTGCCGTCGGTAGTATTCTGGGTCCACGTACCCGAAACTACCCCTCACCGCTGTGCTTACGTGGCTTTGAAGCATACAGGTGGGACCCAATCTGGATATTCCGAAATCCGAAACCTTGGCCACCCATTTCTCGTCTAACAGGATGTTCGTTGACTTCACGTCCCGGTGTATGATCGTGTTCTTTGCACCACAGTGAAGATATTCCAGCCCACGGGCGGCACCGATGCAAATTTGGAGGCGCCGCTTCCATGGAAGAGGTGGATTCTTTGTTTTGTGGAGATGCTCGCGGAGAGTCCCACGGGCCATGAAATCGTAGACGAGGATCATCTCACCTTGGTCTTCGCAATATCCGATCAACGGCACGAGATGGACGTGACGGAGCTGGGAGAGCAGCTCGATCTCGGTCCAGAACTCACGGACCCCTTGCTTCGAAGATGCGTTCAACCGTTTAATAGCAACTGTGGTGGAGCCCCCGTCAATATATCCTTTGTACACGATACCAAATCCTCCCGATCCGATGACTAACTTTTCGTCGAAATTGTGCGTGGCCACTCTGATTTCAACGAGCAAGAAGTTACGGCAATGGTGCAACTGTAATGATGAAGCGTGGGAGTTTGTGGAACCAGGTACCTTGGGGAATGGGACCCACGAGGACCTGGACTCGCTGGTACGAGAACCAGAGTCCTTGACCCTAGTATTCCTCCGGAAAATGAAGATGCAAATAACGGAAGTAGCTATTAAGACTCCAATAACACCTCCGATAACAATGATTATCAATGGCAACCTCTTTTTCCTTTCCGTTAATTTTTCGTTGCCTTCCGGGGATGTGGGAATTACCACCACTCCGTCCAGGTTGAGCCCAGCAAAACTACCGTCCGATCGGTTCAACTTAAATATTTCCACACCGTTCAACAATGCATCCTCGCATAGTGGTTTCGAAACCACATTAGGATGTAGCGCCAACAACAAATCTAGTTTGCGTTGGTTTCCATTAGCGGTAAAACAAACAACATAATCTTTGTACACTGGAATTCCAGTGCTGCCGCTCCATACTAGCACATCTGCATCTGTCTCCGCCGTTTGATTATGGATGAATATTTCAAAAACACGGTCGTTCTTGTACACAACCTCTTGACTTGTTTCGCAGAAATGAAGCCTAAGGAGATAGTTAAAACCAGCGTCCACCGTGAAGTTCCACGTGAGGTTGGAATTCAAGTTGGCCGTGAGATTTATACCCATTGAACGATAAGTTTTGTACACAATCTCCGGCGCAGTGTAAGCCGGTGTCTCCGTCGTATACTGTATGGTGACATTAGGCAGTTCGTCATAAGGAGTCATCCCGAAATGGCCAATCACATACGGCGAGTCGCCAACCCATGATCGGAACATTCCTGTATCCTCGACGCCCGAGACATCCTTTCCCCCAACGTTTAGCCTGTACATGGTCTCCAGAGCGGTGGTGCCATCGAAATAGAAGAGCGTGTTGTAATCTACAAACTTGATTCCAGTACCATGGGCATTGTTCATATATAGATTATCCGGAATAGAAACGACCTCTATGCCATTAATGAAGGCGTAGGAGTTAAGAGATATAAAGGTTATGTTGAGAAACTGGGTGCGCAACACGGGGATAATGAATTCCTTGACAACGACGGCTGCGGGAGGTTCCAGCTCCAAGATGGTAAGGAAGGCACTGAAGTTTCTCAAGAGAGTGAAATCATTGGCGGTGACGGAGAAGAAGGACTTGGATTTATCGACGGCGGCGTACGTGGCGGGGTAGAAGTAGAGACGAACGAACTTAAGGCCAGAAGAGACAGGGAAGGAGTAAGTAAAGTTGTTGGGAAAGATGCGTGCGGTCATGTAGGGAACTTGGGCAACAGAAGGGATTTGTTCAGTGGGTGTGGATGCTTTGGAGGTAGTTTGAATATTATTGTGGGGAGAGAACTTTGAGTGAGAATCGCCCTCCCAGTTCCGGCCATCGGGTGAGGCTAATTTGGTGGAGGAGGAGCCACAGTTGAGGAGAATATAGTCGGGAGCAATATATGGTGGTGGGCTGTGCTGATTAGTTTGCCTTCTCATTTTATTTTTGGGTTTGATCCACATTAATGTATCTTAATTAATTTTTTTTAATAATTAAGAAAGTGACTATTAATATATATATTTTAATATTTAAAGATGTCTATGCTAAAACCGTATTATTTTCCACTTTGTTGATATAAACGTGTTGACTACCACTTTGATCAATCATTGTTATAAAAAATATTAAAATCATTAATTGCTTCCATAATAAATTATATAAATCTACAGCATCGGTCTTTATGTATATGCTCTAAGTTACAAAAATAAAATACACTTACAAATTCTGATCAATTCCCGAGTTTCTTTTATCTCTACTGTTGGATATAGAATTATTCCATCCCATCTGATTACTCTTCCCACCGCTACTAGCTTCCCAACTACTTCTTGAGTCCAACCCGTGTCCAGGAGAAGAAAACAAGTCATCAAAATCAGAGGCAGTCACCTCTCCACGCGGATTAGATGGGCTGGCTTGGGTCCCACCTCTGTCCAGGTCAACACAGCCTACATCCTCAACCCCATGTCCATCGTTGATATTCTTATCAGCGTTTTCTTGAAGTTTAAGTACAAACTGAAGGGCCCACACCACATCTCTCATTGTTGGCCGTTCGATTCCTCGATCACGTATGCAACTATCTGCAACCTCCCCGAACTTGTTAAGACAATCGTTTGCAATCTCACCCCTCAAACACGGGTCAACGATCTGATCAAGGGTCCCATTATGATAACATTTCCTGGCCCATTGGGCCAAGTTCACTTGCTCCTTGGGTAGGCTCGGCATCAATGCTGGCCTAGCACACAATACCTCAAACAACACCACTCCAAATGAGTACACGTCAGATTTTTCCGTTAGCTTCTGCCTCCGATAGTACTCCGGGTCCACGTATCCAAGACTACCTTTCACGACAGTGCTGACGTGGGTCTGGGACATGCTTGTGGGACCCAATTTTGACAAACCGAAATCTGAAACCTTAGCTAGCAACCTCTCATCTAGCAGTATGTTCGTGGATTTCACGTCGCGATGAATTATCATATTCTTTGCACCTGTATGAAGGTAGTTCAACCCATGCGCTGCGCCGATGCAAATTTGGACGCGTTGCTTCCATGTAAGCGTAGGGTTTCCGTTTCCATAGAGGTGAGAACGAAGGGTCCCTTGTGCCACGTACTCATACACAAGGATCATCTCGTCTTGATCATCACAATATCCAATTAAAGCCACGAGATTAACATGGCGAAGCTGGGAGAGCATGTGGATCTCAGTCCAAAACTCGCGAGTCCCTTGCTTTGACGATGGGTTCAACCGTTTGATCGCAACAGCGGTGGACCCACTGTCAATGTACCCTTTATAGACATTGCCAAATCCTCCAGCACCTATGACTAATTGACGATCGAAGTTGTTCGTGGCCGCTTTGATCTCCACGATCGAGAAGTAACGACATAGTTCTAATGGCAGTGTCGAAACGTTCTCGTCAGTGGACCTCCACGTCCTGGAAAATGGGACCCACGAGGATTTGGCCAAGCTCGTACCAGATTCATCCGATCTCTTCCGCCTCCTCTGATAGTGAGCTAAGAAACATATGTTAATGAGTATTGCAAGAAAAGCACCAGTGGCAATTCCTGTTGCAATCATAATCGGTGACAGGTTATTTTTAGACGTTGTCTTCTTTTGATCTGGTTCTGAGGATGTTGAACTTGGACTCACCATCGGTGGTTCTGGATTGGGCCCAGCTAGGTTACCATCCGATTGGTTCAACTTGAATATCTCTACACCGTTCAAGATCGCATCTGCATAATCCGGTTTTGGAATCAGGTCTCTGTTTGGTTGGAGTGCAAGCCATAAACCCTGCTTAGCTTGAGATTTTCCAGGAACCAACACAACGTAGTCTCTGTACACAGGACTTCCATTGCCGCCACTCCATTGGATCACATCCATATCCTCTTCTGCCGTCTGATTATAGATGAATACACGAAACACCCGTTGATTCTCGTGCGTAACTTCTAATTGAGTCTCACAAAAATGGAGCCTAACCAGATATAGAAACCCAACATCCACAGGAAAAATCCAAGTGAGGTTATATTTCAAGTTAATGTTAGTATCATTACCCATTGTACGAGAAGAAGTGTATATAATCTCTGGCGCGGTGTATGGTGGGGTGTCCTCAGTGTACTTGATAGTGACATTGGACCGATGAGGCATGGTGCCAAGTGCCTTTCCATAGATGTAAACCTCATCCTGACTCCAAGATCTGAACATTCCAGTATCATCATCAACGTTGGAAATATCTATGCCACCCACGTTTAACCTATACAATGTCTCAAAAGCGAATGGATTATTAATATAGAAGGGCGGGTTGTCGTGTCCATTTACAAAGGTCACTGGGGACATGTCTTGATTACTAATATTGTATAATTTACTGGGCATAGAAACAACCTCGATCCCGTTGATGAAGGCATAAGAGCTTGGAGATGGCATGAAGGTTACGTCGAGATTTTGATTTTGTTGAACGTCAACGATGAATTCTTTGACAAGAAATGTTGTGGAAGGAGTTGTAGTGGAGATGGAGAGATAGGCGCTGAAGTTGCTTAAGAGTGTGATGTCATTGGCAGTGACAGAGAAAAAAGATTTGGTTTTGTTGTGATGGGTATATGATGTAGGGTAGAAGTAAAGGCGGAGGAATTTTGGGCCGGGCGAGACAGGGAAGGAATAGGTGAATTTGGAGTGGCGATCAAATATACGAGCAGTCATGTAGGGGACTGGAGAAAGGGAAAGGTCAAATTTGGAAGCATTGGATGATGATGATGTGCTTTGAACGTCGCGGGGGGAGAACTTTGAGTTGGAATCGCCTTCCCAGCGTCGGCCGTCGAGTGAGATAGAGTTGGAGGAGGAGCCACAGTTGAGGAGGAAATAATCCGTAGGAGTGTAAGGAGGTGGAGTTTTGGCGGTGGTGATGGGGAGAGATGGGAGAAGATGGACGATGGTAGAGAAGAGGCAGAGTAGTGCGACGATTGCCATGGGGCTAGAGTTACATACTGATCAAAACCCTGGAAGGAATGTTATAGTTGGAATTTGCAGCAGAGGCAGAGGCCAGTGTGAAAAGCTAATTATTATTAACTTTATGGATAGACAGGTGGACGTCAAAAGTGGCAGAGAATAGTGTGGTTGTGATCGGGTTCCGTGAAAATCGTGGTTTATAGATCTATCATCTAATTAAAAGGAAGCGATGATATGATGTTGGGGACAGCTCCGCTGGAATCCATTAATCAACATTTCTTTTTAATTATGATATAATATCCAATCCCCAAGATTTATTTTTTGTTTGGGTAATTCAGAATTTATTGGAATTTATTTTTTCTTATGTTAAAATGGAAAATCAACATGTACAGTCGTTTTCTGTTTACAAATTGACAAAAGTAGGCCCAAATTCATATTTTGTTCCTGATTTCTAATGTCCAAGTATTAATTAGTCAAGCCACGCCTCCTCCTCGTCCACACCCTTGTTTTCTTTCCTTTTGGATTTTATTTTCCATTGATTTTGATGGTCATTCATGAATTTTCTAGTCTTTTTTATACCACTAAACACTGCTTTTCCAAAAGAAAGTTTCACAACGTTACAAACTCCAGGCCTGAAAAGTATAAAGTAGCTACTAGCCATTCCATCAGTCCCACATGATAGCAATATGACTACTACTAAAATTAAATATTAATATTTTTTAAATTTTAACTTATTATAAAATTACTTTTATAAATTCTACAATAACAAATATGAATATAGATTTAAAATTATAATCATAATAATAAAAATATAAGTATATTGAGAAATACCAATAAACAACTCAACAATAATAAAATTACAATTTGAAATAAAATTTAAACTGATTATTATGAATTGATTTTGAATTAAGTGAGTTGATCTATTATTGACTCGTTTACTAATCGTATCTTAATGAACTAATTCATTTTAATCCAAATTCATTTATATTCAAATAAAAACTCACTAATCTTATGTCATGAAACAGATGACACCCTAAATAATTGAAGAGAATCCTTTGAACATGGACCGAGAAAGCCGAAGTACTGAGTGGAAAACGACCAGCATATACTTTCCTCACTCTCTGCCTCTCTTTATTGTTTACTTTGTCCAACCTTATCTGATCTTTATATAAGAAGTACTGCTCCACACGTTCGTTAGAAAACTTTGAAAAATATCTCTTTTCTGAACTTTCGAGTTGTTGGTATCCGTGAACACGTCTTCTCACCGTAACAGTATCAGTATCAGCATCAAGACTCGAGTAGGTACGGCTTCCAAACAGTAGCTCATAACAGTTTTAAGTTTAGATTGTGCAGATTCATTCGAATTCGATTCTTGCAAACATTAATATAGATTCCAATATTAAATGAATAAAATTCGTAATCTCGTATAAACTTAGTTTGATTTGGTTTAAATTCTTGAATTAAATTTGTATAACTTCGATTTGATTTGTCTAATTTTTTTTAAGCTCGTAAGATTATGCACATTGAATTCTCTATAAAATTCTTTATAATTTAACTCAAAAGTACCTTCTCTAAATTTTTTTTCTAAATTTTACTCATCTTTCAAAAATTTTCTATATCTCATTCGTCATCTCTATCTTTATTATATTAAATAATATTTTTCTATTCTTTCTTTATTATTTTTTTCTCTTACTTTCATTTACAATTTTAACTACTAATTCTTTTGTCTTATTATCTTCTTTTCAAATATCACATTCTACTAAATACTTATACTAATTTGACTACCGAATACAGTATTATTTTTCAAATCGAAATCCGTATTATAAAAATAGTATTTTTTTTTTTAATATGTACATTTTCTAACGGTAACATTTTAAACTCCTACTTATAACGTTAACATTTTTAACTCCTGTCTCTAACGATAATATTTTTTGTCTTTTCTCCAACGATAACTTTTTTTGTCTCTCTCAAACGGTAACATTTTTTGTCCTACATGTAACGGTAACTTTTTTTCTCTATAAATACACATTTTACTTACACTCACATTCTCGTAAACTCAAGTCTTATTTGATTTGAAGAACCGAAATTCTTGTGTCTCCCCTGATAGCCCACTCTCTTCATCAAATGGCTTGTACATTCTTTCGTAAATTGCTCACATATTTATCCTCTGAAGATGAGTTAGATGTTGTTCTTAATGACGAGGCCGAAGGACAGTCTTCGAGGCATCATGGCAATCGTCAACGCCGTAAGTTCATTCGACCTGATCATATTCAAGGGCACGAGCACATTTTTCGCGATTATTTTGCAGAAAATCCAGTATATCCCTCGGATCTATTTAGAATGAGATTTCGGATGAGCCGTCTCTTATTTCTCCGTATTCTAAATGAGGTAGAGTCCTACAAGCCGTACTTCGTCCAAAGAAGAGATAGTGTCGGAAAATTTGGTTTATCTTCTATGCAAAAAATAACTACAGCTGTTAGAATGCTGGCGTATGGGGTTACTGGAGATTTTATGGATGAATATATACGTATTGGTGAAAGCAAAGCAATGGAGAGCTTTAAAAAATTTTCTAAGACAATAGTCAATGTTTTTTCAGATGAATACTTGCTGTCACCTAATGCTAATGATATTACTCGATTGCTTGCGGTTAGTGAACAATGGGGATTCCCAAAAATGCCCGGGAATGACATGCATTTTTTGGTATGCCCGGTTCACATAACGATATTAATGTGCTAGAGAGATCTTCAATTTTCATGGAACTTGCCCAAAGGCGTGCTCCTCTAGTCAATTACACAATTAATGGCAACGACTACACTATGGGGTATTACCTCGCGAATGGTATTTATCCCAAGTGGTAAACTTTTATGAAAACGATTCTATCACCACAAGGGAATAAGAAGAAATATTTTGCTAAAGCACAAGAATCCGCAAGAAAAGATGTCGAGCGTGCTTTCGGAATACTTCAACAACAATTTGCGATCATTCGTGGACCTTCCAGAATGTGGAAAGTCAAGGAACTAAAAAATATAATGAAAATATGTATTATTCTACATAATATAATTATTGAAGACGAGCGTGATGAATCATAGGGTCCAAACATTGAGTATGATCAATTTGATGACGAAGTTCCGAAACTATCGCGCAATCATACAACTGAACTTACGGATTTCATCCAACGCCATCATCATATTAGAGACACATCGGCACATTATTAGCTCCAAGCAGATCTAATTGAACATCAATGATTATTATTTTCCCAACAGTAGAAAATGTCGCATAATTATTTGTTTTTTTTTGCCATTTAGCAGTGATAAATATTTGAGTTAGTTAAGGTATTTTCATATTTCTTTCAGGCTAGTAGTGGCTATATTTGAGCATGTCCTATGTAATAGTTTTTGAAAATTCATTGGCAAATTCTCACAATTTGAAAAATTAAAAATTTTCCAATCCAAATAAAAGAAACACATATTATCATACATCATTGTTTGAAACATAAAATAAATAAATAAACTATAAAAATATTATTAATTTTTTATCAATTCGTATGTGCAAGAGCATTCCGTCTCGCAATAATTTCCCTTTGCAATCCCTTAAAATATAACCGCTGCAGTGACGGCATGCCACAAACATCCATCATCATAATGCCCTGATCTGATTCCTTCTTGCGAGCTCTACTTTCTTTTTCTCCAACCTCAGTTTCTCATCCTCCAACCTTAGTCTTTCATCCTCTTAACGGATTTTCTTTACCTCTTTTTCCTTGTCATATTCCATCTTCTCGGTCTTGAGGTGATAAAACTCTTTCTCCTGAGCATGGGACTCCTCCAGAAGTGTATACTTCAGCCTGCTGAGCATAACAACCTCTTCTCCTGCCACGCCTTTGGCATTTCGTTTTCCTTTCTCAACTTTCCTTCCCAGTGGTTGGTCTAATTCAATCACTTCATTATCAATTGCATTATCTGGCCCACCATCATAAACTGAATCAACCGTCTTAGTGCCCGAACATCGAGTCGGGGTTGAGAATGGGGACATCGTCTTCCGTCGCTTTAGATCCTCCTTTGTGGAACGCTAAATTCATTTGGATTGGTCATTCAAAAGGTGTCAAAAATGCTCGAATTGGAATGACCATTTTTCTAATGCTTGGTACATAATCTTTGCCTTGTCAAACTAGTATGTAAAACAAAATAAGAAACTTGTTAAACCAATGTTAAAAAAACCTAATTATTCGTAACTTAAATAATAGTATGGATATTTAGCTTATCTTGCTTGATCATGCCACTTTGATTCAACCTTCGACTTGGGCTAGTTTCGCATAAAATTTGTTTATCGCCTTTTGAATAATTGACCACTGATGTATTAAAGACTTAATTGTCCGGTCATTTGTAGTTTCTTTAAATTGCTCAAAGTATTCAAAATTTTTTTCCCATAGTTGGGAGTGTTTTTGGTCTGTTCCCTGGACGGCATCAAGGTTACAATTAAGTCATACGGAGACAAGCAACTTGTCTTCTTCAGGGGTGAAATTTGCATCTCTAACTGATTTCCTAACTCTGATAGGCTCGTTATGGGGTAGGGGTGGAGAGTCATCAACAATCATATGATTTCCTAACTCCGATAGGCTCGTTATGGGGTAGGGGTGGAGAGTCATCAACAATCATATGATTTCCTAACTCCGATAGGCTCGTTATGGGGTAGGGGTGGAGAGTCATCAACAGTCATATGAGAATTTCCACTTTGCCCGCCGTAAGTGAGATCTAGTTGAGGATCCTGACTTAGGAGGTTGGTGAAGTACATATAGCCAGGGTCTTGTGAATCCATATCTAAAAATACATTGAAATGTTAGACACAGTATTATGAAGTTTGGGGTTCTTCCAACCTTGGCTCAGGAACCGAATGATGACATGTTCAAAATTTGGGCACCATCTCATTGCTACACCACCGGTTGTCACTACTTGTTGGCCATTCGGGTTACCTAGCCATTGAGGAAATGACCATAAAATTTCTCTATCCCCACTACGGTTTGTCATCATCATAGTCGAGAGGGTTGAAGTTACATATTACTTTTCTAGCACAAAATAACACAACCAAATAATAACCAAACAGCATGCAAATCAAAATAATGCTAAATAAGAGTATTCCCATTGGATTCCCCATAAAATTCTAAAAATAAATACTTTAATGGGGCTCAGAATGGTGGAAATATTGACAGCATGCGTAAGCAAGGATCCATTCACATCGAATGGCTGCAAAATCACACTCAAACGTCCATTGCCTTTTGTGGAAAGTACCATAAACTGCAATATGACAATTCGGGATGAGGATTACCTCGCCAAATCGATGGGGCCCTATTAACACTTGTGAATTATCCCGCACTACAACATCATTATCATAGCCTAATAACAGCCCCTCTCCCTCTAGAGATACGAAACACTGCAAAAAAACCCAATAACACATAACAAATTATCCATGGAAAGAGCAATGAAACATAATAATTTTAAGGAACCTAAATTTACTTTGTTTTGGATCATGAGTATACATTTCTATCTCTAGCTGAGTATACATTTCTCAAAATACCATGGGCTATGTGAACCAACCAAAACTGACATTTTTACACCAACCAAATTATAATTATAAGACCCATTCATCCTCAACCCAAAACAATAAAATAAAAAATTAAATTCAAGCTTAAAATGTTAGTGATGAAACCAAAATGTAAGGGGCTATCCAACTATGTTTGTAGAATTGAAAATCTATATATATCCTCAAGACAAACTTTATTTTAAGCCTCTCTTGTTTCTAGATCTTAATGTTGCTGCTTTTTCCAAATGAAAATATTAAGGTAGTGAAAGTGGAGCTCCTTTATTAATTTGAATGTATTATTGATAAAGAGATTAAAAATCGATCAATTTGTTTAAAAAAAAAATTATTGAATGTATTAGTAAAAAGATTATTAATCGCTCAATTTTATTGAATGTTTTATTCAATGTATTAGTACAGATATTAAAAATTGATCAATTTATTTAACAAAAATTTTAGAGATTATAAAAATGCTAACATTGACACTCTTTTAAAAGTTATACTAGTACTTATTAGGTAGTGTTTCAAGGTATGTAATTGAAGTTAAACAAAATATAGATATCTATATATATATATATTAATTTATTACTTCTAAATAGCACCCCATTTGATAATCATATTTGACAACCATCAACAAAAATATTTAAAAAAAAAATCAGGAATAAATGAGTGGTTATTGATTTGTCCATGTTTGTTTCTTTGATTTCTCCATGTATTATCCCAACTACGTAGACTTGCCTTACCCACATCTAGTAATATCTAGCCAGAACCCAACCCAACCCAACTGTTCAATCCCAAATCAATTGAAGGTGATAATCAACAGGAGTACTAGATAGGAAAACAAACAAACAAAACATGCCCAATTATTCTAATGACCAAGAGCATCCACAATTTGTCAGCACCAGTTCAAAGCAGATTGATGAATCAATAAAAGTTTATCATCAAAATATTTGGTCACAACCCCAAAACCTCATTTGGAATCAAAACCCAAGCGATAAAACTAAAACAACAACCATACAAAGCTAAAAATCAATTGAATGAAGCAGGTTTATTACACATAATATTATTCATCTCCTCCATCCAAGTTCATCTCCTCCATCCAACTCAACACAGTCATAAATAACAGCAACAAATCAATGACAGTAGTTGAAATGAGAACATATTTCCTTCAAGACAATCCCAAAATAAGAATAACTAAACCAGAGAGTGACAAAAAATAGGATAAATTTAACCAATCGCATGTAAGATTTTCTCAGCAACCAAACAAATGGTATGTAAGATTTTCTCGGAACCCAAACAGCGAAGAGCTCGCCCACGGTAATATCCATGGCTTACCTTGATCATGGCCTTGGGAGGAAGAAAATTTTCAAGAGAGAAACAGAGAAGCATTCAGGATATGTAAATAAAAAAAATTTCGAAAATGAGGGAAAGGGGTTGTGAATCTTGGTGTTGCAAAATCAAAGCCTCAAAATCTTTAGCAAACCGAAAGCAAAACTTACAAATTTGTCGATGGATTCGGGGCTGCGTCTTGTTGGTTTTCGAGGGATGGGTTCTGTCGAGAGAGAAGAACGGGGAACGGAAGAGCAACGAGAATACGATAGGGAGCTACAGCCATTCCCCATTTATGGAGAACGACTATA
Organism: Pterocarya stenoptera; assembly: GCA_003123785.1. Classification (NCBI taxonomy): domain Eukaryota; kingdom Viridiplantae; phylum Streptophyta; class Magnoliopsida; order Fagales; family Juglandaceae; genus Pterocarya; species Pterocarya stenoptera. Next base: position 17,295 of record QEOT01001745.1, read on the forward strand.
GATCCCGTATAATTTTACCGTAAAATGGGGAATCCAATGGGGAAGGATTTTTCATGAAAATCTTAAATTCATCCTCAAATTATAGGGATATATGGGCTATAAGGACTCCAATGAGGATCCTTTAATATGTTTTATATATGAATATGTTATATTTATTATATGTTAGTTATATTTTATAGACTTAATTATATATTATTATTTATAGTTTAGCATATTTAATATATATTATGTTTCGAAAGTGTGTATAGAATAATTTATATAATAATATATCATGCAACTAGAAATTTTGATTTATTATTTTATCTATATATGTATTAAATAATTTAGTTTTTCACAATTATCTTATGTATTATTATTTTTAATTTATAACTATAAGTTATTTTATAAAAAGTTATACCATAAGAATATTTTAATCATAACTATTTGGTTGAATAGCTAAATGCTTAGAGTTTTTTTTGTAAAATTTAAAATTTTTTTCTTAATCAAAAGATAAGATTAAAAAAATTAAAAAAATCGGATTTGAGCTAATCGAGTTCGAGTCATTTGTTTATTTTAAGTCGAGTCTGAGTTGAATTTGAACAACATTAATGATTAACGAGTCGAGTTCAAACAAGAATATTCAAGTTTTATTTGAATTTGAGCCAAACTCAAACGAGCAAACATGTTAATTGAGTTTTAATCAAATTCGACTCGATTCTATTCGTTTGCAGCCTTACAGGTCATTCCCTGTATTATTTTGTAGTCAACCAAGTCCCACTCTCGGACTTAGACACACGTCCGACATAAACGTTATTATATTGACGAGCTCTAATAGTATTGGAAACATGGAATGAGCTTTTCCATAGGGTGCTGCTCAGTTAAGTGTAACCCTCAAGTACATCACGTTTTTATTTTTTTTTTAAGTTAAAAAAATGTACTAGAGATAACTTTTTTAAATATTTTAAAAAAATTAAATAGATAAACAGTAACTTCGAACGGTGCACTTGGCCAGCCTGCGTAGCATTTTCCTTTGCCATAACATCCTTCATGATGTGCCATTGGCTGAACACGCACCCAATTCTCTGCGACATTATACATTTACACCTTGAAATACTCTGGAGCTATACTATGATTTCACCCAGAAAAATTATATATACCACATCATCATTTCATTTTCATTCTATTATATAAGATGTGATACATTTATTACTATTGTATAACATTACTCTTTCACTCATGGTCCCCTTCTCGGTGCATTTTCAGTCCCAATTTGCCAATTCCTAATTTCCATTGCTCCCCCTCGTCCAGTTTGGATTCAATTGGGGTAATAAGACTCTCGGTGAGGATAAAAAAATTGACCAGATTGAATGGTTCAGACTAGATCGGATTGAGACCGACCGAATGTATATATATATTTTTAAATATTTATATATATAATATATTACTTTATAATAGCTATATAAGTAAATTATGTAATTTTTATCTAAGGAATCACCATTGACCATATATACAATGAAATTATTTAATATTTGTTAACCATATATAAAATGTTAAAGAGATCACTTAATTTTAATTTAATTAATTTTTTGTATTAAATTTTCTGTCAAAAAAAGAAAAAATAAGAAAAAAATGTTCAATGAAAGATTGGACTGACAGCTAACAGTTTGGTCTGACAAAAATAATAGAACGGAATTTTCAGTCCACAACCATCTTGGACCAATTACACACCCCTAGATTCAGTGTTTTTCGGGCACATAATACTTTGAATAGTACTACGCCAAACAAGTTCAAGTCCCTTTTTTGCGTTAGTTGCCCATAACTGGCGTAATTAGATCCAAATATCCGGATGTGCCCTTTACGATGCACTCATCGTCGGGTCATTTAGATTTGAAAACTTAATGGATAGATTTTGTTAGTATTTTTAATAATATTTTTCTTTTCGTTGGTTTTAGTAGCCGTTGCTTAACAGGCTTGTCTTCATTTAGCCATTTGTTATGGCCTTTTAGTTTACTTTATTGTTTTTGTTAAGCCCTCATTACATCTTGGACGTTGGCTCATTTATTCTTTTTCCCGTTATGTCCGCTACATCCAGAGTCTTTCTTTGTCTAGTTTATATATATTTGTTTTGGTCTTTCGGTACGGGTGAGGTATATACTTGAGAAAAAGTGAGATAAGAAAACTAAGTTTAGTGAGTACATATTTTTTAGAATATTTTCAGATAAAAGAAAGGTGTTCTTTTGGTGGAGTTTTGAGCTCAACCACTTGTACAGAGTTTGTTTGGACTATACAACGATCAGTTGGGCTATTGTATCCTAGAGGAGTCAAGTCAAGATGAATTCTATTGCAACGGTTAATTTGTGACTTTGTAAACCGCAGAGGGCTTGAATCTCCTTAAAGAGAGATATTTTCATGTCTCAGTCTAAACAAGCTTCGTTTGAATGTTAATTTTTATTGTAATTTTATTATATTATTGTATATTTCACTAATAATTTTAATGAGATTTAGATGGAGCCTACAATTGAAAAATGCATAGAAAGTGTTGGAGATTTAAATAAGCCCTTTCAATTTGTTGAAGGGTGGTTGACAGATTCCGGTGCTAACAGGCACATCTGCTATGATAAAGGTTTGTTTAAAAATTATACTTCCTTTGAAGTAGAGAAAGAAATTATACTTGGTAATTCTAGTAAAACCAAGGTTGTTGGGAGTGGTGAGATTGAATTAAAATTCACTTCTGGGTGTATATTGACTCTAAAATATGTGCTTTATACACTGTATATGAAGAAGAATTTGATGTCAAGTTTTTTACTCAACAAAGTGGGTTTCAAACAAACTATTGAATATGATATTTTTGTTATAACGAAAAATGAAGTTTTTGTGGGCAATGACTATGTTTGTGATGATATTTTCAATTGAATGTCAAGCATAAAGCATCGAACGTTTCTATTTACATGCTTTCTTCTTTAGATTTTTGACATGCACGTTTATGTCATATCAATAGTAGATATGTTGCTTTCATGAGTAGTTTAGGATTAATTCCCAAACTGACAAAGGATTTTAAAAAATGTGAAGTTTGTAGTTAAGCAAAAATTACAAACGGCCTTATAGAAGTGTTGAAAAAAATACCAAATTGTTAGATTTAATTCACACTGATCTTTGTGAATTTGAGAAAATTTTAACTCGTGAAGGAAATAGTTTTTTTTATCATTTTTATTAATGATTTTTCAAAATATACGTATGTTTATTTATTAAAAAAAATGATGCTTTTGAAAAATTCAAAGAATTCCTCTATGAAGTTGAAAATCAATTTGGTAAAAAGATTAAAAGATTAAAAGATTTAGAAGTGATAGAGGCCGAGAGTATGATTCAAATGAGTTTAATACTTTTGTTCAGTCCTTGGGAATTATTCATGAAACTATTGCATCAAACGCACCTGCATCTAACAGTGTGGCTGAGAGAAAAAATAGAACGTTGATTAAGTTCACGAATGCTATGCCTATTGATTCAGGCACTCCTTCAAGTTTTTGGAGTGAAGCAATTTTGAATGTTTGTCATGTTTTAAATAGGGTGCCTTACAAAAATTTAAAGCTACATCTTTTGAATTAAGGAAAGGGTATAAGCCAAATTTGAGATATTTTAAAGTTTGGGGTTGTTTGGCTTTGTAAGGCTAACTGATCTTAAAAGGCCCAAATTGGGTGTTAGAACTACCACTTATGTCTTTCTTTGATATGCAAAAAATAGCATAGCCTATAGATTTTTTGATATTGGAAATAAAGTTAATTTTTAATTAGGCGATGCAATTTTTTATGAAGAAAATTTTCCTTTTAAATAAAAAAATAGTGAGAGTCAAGTATTTAGAAAAAATAATTTTTTTGAAACTAGTTCTTCTATGCTGTTGAAATGGATCATGTACATGTTTAAGAGATCCAATCTTGACAGACCAAAATCCGAAACCTTAGCCAACAACCTGTCATCTAGCAGTATGCTTTATTGATTTTACATTGGAGTGAATTATCTTGTGGTTCGCACCTGTATGAAGGTAGTTCAACCCGTGCGTTGTGCCAATGCAAATCTGGAGGTTGCTTCCACGACATTGCTGGGTTCTCAGTTCCGTAGAGATGAGAACGAAGGGTCCCACATGCCACATACTCGTACACGAGGATCATCTCGTCTCGATCATTACAGTATTCGATAAAAGGCTTGAGATTAACATAGCGAAGCTGGGAGATCAGCACGTGGATCTTGGTCCAGAACTGGTGCATCCTTTGCTTTGAGGACTGTTTCAACCGTTTGATTGCAACATCGATGGATCCACCATCGATGTAACCTTTGTACATGTTTCCGCATCCTCTGGCTCCAATGACTAATCGATAATCAAAGTTGTCCGTGGCTGCTTTGATCTCTACGATAGAGAAGTAGAAAATGAAATTGCACTTGAGAAAAGTCGCAACTAGAATGAAATGACACTTGTGAAAAGTCATAACTTATATAAATGAAAGAGTATTTGTTAAAAGTCACATCATATAAATGAATGAGCACTTTTGAGAAGTCACAAATTTTAAAATATTAGATAATACATCGAAAATGTTTCTAATTCACCAAAGGACACAACCCTTTGTTTTGGTTGGCAAACAGTTAAGACTCATATCTCTAAGAGGCATACATTGATTCAAGTTACCATGATTTATTTTCATTTAAATATAGACAACCGAACTAATACATTAAACAATGGTAATGGTCCACATTATTTTTTACTTTAAAAAACCAACAATCCTTCTCCTGATTAAAATATTTTAAAAGATAGAATTGAATAAAATTTTCTTTGGACTAACTATTATGCATCAATAGAGGTAACTTGTAACTTTGAACGTCTACCTAGTGTTAGCGTGTTTCCATTTGAAAGATCCATGGTGAACCAAGTCTTAAACGAGAATCTTTTAACCCAGGCTTCCCGACACCACACACATTGTACAACATATATCAGGTTCCTTTCAAGGTGGTACATAAAAGTCATGCATCGTATCTTGGATTCATGAGTGCTCTATGGAATAGCCCAATTACCATAGATTGCGGTCCCACAATCACACTCACATAGGTGAATCCTCCAAGTGTACATGCAATTCGATACCTCACATTAGTCTTAGACTCATTCAAAGCATTTCACTTTTTCTTTTACATTGCATTTGTAGCACTCCCACCCTAGGGATTGACCAATTGTAATATTTTAATAGTGCTATCCAGTCACTCAAATAGTTTATTCTTTTCATTGAACCTTCTTCTTGGAATCTCCTGTTAGGAAGGTTGGTTGCTGCTACAGATAACTTTCGACTTTGTCTGTCATTTCGTCCAAGGATCCGCCAGGTTATCTTCTGATTTTACATATTCCAAAGTTAGGTATCCATTCTTTATCAAGTATCTTATTGTAGAATGCCTGATACTCAAATGTCTCCTCTTATGATTAAAATGTTTATTATTACAAACACTTATCATAACCTGATTGTCACAAAAAACAGAAATATCTGGCATTGGATTTTTAACTAGTGAAATTTATGATAATAAATTCTTAAGCCACTCTACCTCATGTCCAGTAATATCCAAGGCTATTAATTCAGCCTATATAGTAGATCATGAAATCACAGTTTGCTTGGAAGATCTCCAAACCACAACTGCTCCACTAAGAGTGAAAACATATCCACTCGTTCCCTTACGATCTACTGTGTCAGTTATCCAACTAGCATCACTATATGCTTCTAATACAGTGGGATACCCAAAATAATGAATACCATATATCATGGTTCCTCTCAAATATTTAAGAATTATGTCCAATGCCTTCCAATGAGAATCATCAAGTTTACTAATATATCTGCTAAGTCTACTCACAACATATGAAATATCAGGTCTAGTAGAATTAGCAATATACAGTAACATACCAATAATCTGGAAATATCTCAGTTGTGACACAAGATCTTCAAGATTCTTACTTAAATGCAAACAAGAATCAAGTGGAGTACTGACAGATTTGCATTCGAATCTCTCAAACTTTTTAAGAATCTTTTCAATATAATGAGATTGATTTATGCTAATACCATCACGGGATTTCATTAATTTAATACTAAGAATTACCTATCCCTCTCCTATGTCTTTCATGTCAAAATTCTTAGATAAAAATTTTTTAACTTCAAAAACAATATCTATATTAGTACGAAAGATGAGAATATCATCAACGTAAAAATATAACATTACGCATGCACAATCAACTATTTTAGTGTATAAACACTTATCACCTTCATTTATTTATCTTGAAATCATAAGATAAAATTATTTTATCAAACTTTTGGTACCTTTGTTTAAGAGCTTGTTTTAAACCATAGAGAGATTTAATAAGTTTACAAACTTTCATTTCTTGTTTTGGAACCACAAACCCCTTTGGTTGATCCATGTATATCTATTCTTCTAGATTGTCATTAAGAAATGCAGTCTTTACGTCCATTTGGTTGACCTTAAGTTTATAGATCGCTGCTAGAGCAATTAGAACACGAATTGTGGTTATTCTAGTAATAGGAGAATACGTATTAAAATAATCGATACCATCTCTTTGTGTAAAGCCCTTTGTAACCAGCTTAGCTTTAAATTTATCAAAAGTACCATCAGGTCTCAATTTCTTTTTAAAAATTCACTTACATTCAATGGTTTTACATCCAAGAAGAAGATTACATAAGTTCCAAGTGCCAGTAGTCTTAAGAGATTCATTCTCATTATTTACTGCTTCTTTTCAGAAAACAAAATCAATGGAAAGCATGGCATCCATGAAGGTCAATGGGTCTTCCTCCATAAAATAAGTATAAAAATCATATCCAAAATCATTTTACTTTCTAACTCATTTTCCTCTTCTAAGTTCATTTTCTAATACAGATGCACTCTCAAGATTATATATGATGGTAGGCTGACTACTGGTGGAAGGAAAACTTATTGTAGGTAAAGATCTTTCTAACTTATTTTTGAAAGGAAATAGATCTTAAAAAAATGTTGCATCCTTAGGCTCCATGATAGTGTTAGGATCAATACCTTGAACTTCTGATTTGATACTCAAGAACCTATATGCAGAATTATGTTTGGCATACCCAATGAATACTGCATCTACTGTGTTGGGATTTAATTTCATTTTCTTAATTTTTGGAACATTAACCTTTGCAAGACAACCCTAAACTTTAAAGAAATTAATATTGGGTATTTTACCATTCTAGAGTTCATACGGTGTTTTGTTAGATCCCTTAAATGGTATTATATTCAAGATAAAACAAGATGCAAGTATTGCTTTCCCCCACCATTACTCAGGTATGCCAGAACAAGAGTGCATGCATTTGACTATATCTACTAAGGTTCTATTTTTTCTTACAGAAACACCATTAGAATGAGGAGAATATGGAGCGGTTTCCTCATTTATAATACCATTCTCCTCACAGTATTGAACCAATTGATTAGAGGAGTATTTCCCTCCTCTATCAGACCTGATAATTTAATCTTTCTCTCCAATTGATTTTCTACTTTAGTTTTATAGACAACAAATTTACTAAATGATTCATCTTTTATTTTCATCAAGTAAACATAACAAAGTTTAAACATATCATCTATAAAAGTAATGAAGTATTTATACCACCTGTAGAGGAGACACCATTTAAATAACAACTATCACAATGAATTAATTTAAGTAGTGATTAATTTCTTATGATAGATTTAAATGGCTTTTTAGGCTGTTTTGATTGAACATAAATTAAAATTTTTATCCAAATCAACAGGAACTTTAGGAATAATCTCTAAATCCATCATTTTTTTAATATTATGATAATTAACATGGCCTAATCTAGCATGCCATATTGAAGAGAAACATGTAGAAAATGTAAATTTATTATTAAAATCAAATTTATCTTCTACATTATTTTGAATATTTATTACAAACAAACCACCACTCACATAACCTTTCCCCACAAATGACCCATATTTAGTTACAAGAATTTTATTGGATCAATAATAATGTGTAGTCTGCCTCACTAAGTAAAGATCCACTAATTAGGCTTTTCCTTACCTCTAGTACATAAAATACTTCTTCTAAAGGAATAGTATTTCCAGACATTAATTTGAGTTTAATTTTTCCTACTCCAAATACTTGTGCAGATGTGGAGTTACCCATCGTCACTTTCATGCCGCTTGTATCCTGATATGTTGAAAAATTATTGTGGTTAGAAGTGACATGTACATTGGCTCCTATGTTTACTATCCAATCAGTAGCACTTCAAGCCAGATAAACTTGGGGAGTTATAGTTACATATTGTTTATCTATTCCAGTGGAGTTGGTCCCGAAAAACACCATATGAGCTTGTGGGTTAGGCAATTTTGGTTGTTCATTGCCTTGATTTTTCCTTTTATTATAGTGACAATTTTTGGCCAAGTGATCCGGTTTGTTACAATTAAAACAAATGGGTCTCTTATCATCTTTGTTGATATAAGACTTTGGTTTCAAATTATTCCTATAATTAGTTTTACCCGTGTTGAATTTGGACTTCTGATGTAATGTGCTCTTATGTGTTTTATGGCATTCTACAATATTTACTTTAGACTGAAAATCAGAAACCAATAGTGGGACATGATCATTTTTCAAGTATTGTTCTTGGATCCTAATGGCAAAGATCAAGGTTTCTATGGTCATATCTTCAGTCTTATGTTTAAGAGATATGCCAAAATTCTTCCATCAAGGAGGCAACTTGTTTATTGTACAAGCAACTTGGAGACGCTCGGTAATACCCATTACTCGTTGGCCCAATTCATGGTAAATGATAGTTAACTCATGGGCTTCCTCTACCACAGATTTGGAATCATTCATCTTAAAGCCAAGAAATTGGCTTGTGGTGTACTTATCCATTTCGGCATCTTGTATACCATATTTCTCATCAAGAGCATTCTAAATATCTTTGGTAGATTTAATGTGTAGGTAAACATCAAAAAGTATATTACTGAAATGATTTAAAATCCTACATCTACACAAATTATCTTTTTCTGCATATGTTTACAATTCAATAGTACGTGCGGGCTTATGTAAATAATCAGAAGATTGATCATTTTCAATAACAAAATATAATCCAAGCATTGTAAGAAAGATTTTCATCTTTTCCTGCCAACGCTTAAAATTGACTCCTCCAAATTTCTCAGGTGCAATAGATTCGTTTGAAGTCATGGTGGTAATCAATCAATTAAAACACACCTCTAGTTTAATAAAGGGAATCTACTCTAGTAAGATTGTTGGAAAATATTTTGAAACGATTTGTAAACTAGAGTATATGTAAAATAACAAGAACAAATTAGAAAAAGAGAACTCGGTGTTGAGGCACGTTGTGATGGACACTTTCCTTAGAGTAGATTCCGCCGCCTCCAAATTTAAACATACACTAGGGTTCTTGATAGTCTATTCCTAAGATACAACAACGTCGATTCCCGTTAATCTTCTTGTCGGTGCACACAAAACGAGATCCTCGAACCCGATATAAAATAGCCAAAACCCAAAGAAAGAAAGATAAAAAGAATAAGAAAATGTTTCTTTAATTTTTGTAGAGAACTTGAAGTACTTTGTGGGTGGGGTTCCCTATTTATAGAGAATGAAATGGCACTTGAGAAAAGTCGCAACTAAAATGAAATGACACTTGTGAAAAGTCATAACTTATATAAATGAAAAAGTATTTGTTAAAAGTCATATCATATAAATGAAGGAGCACTTTTGAGAAGTCACAACTTCTCAAATATTAGATAATACATTGAAAATGTTTGTAATTCATCAAAGGATACAACCTTTTGTTTGGTTGGCAAGCGGTTAAGACTCTTATTCCCAAAAGGCATACATTGGTTTAAGTTACCATGATACTTTTTTATTTATATTTAAACTTTCAAATCGATACATTAAACAATGGTAATGGTTTACATTATTTTTTACTTTAAATCAAATATTTTTATCATTTCTCAACTTAAAATCCAACACAATATTCTTGTCAATTAACCTCAGCATCTTGGAAAATGGGACCAGCGAGGATTTGGACAAGCCGGTACCTTGTTCATGCGCCCTCTTACTTCTGTAATGATAGTGAACTAATAAACATATATAAATGAGTATTGCGACCAAAGCACCGATGGGAATGCCAACTGCGATCATAATCGGTGACAGGTTATTTTTAGGCGTTGTCTTCTTCTAGTTCTAAGGATATTGGATTGGGCCCGGCTAGGTTACCATCTGATTGGTTCAACTTGAATATCTCTACACCGTTCAAGGTCGCATCTGTATAAACCGGTTTTGGAATCACGTCTCTGTTTGGTTGGAGTGCAAGCCATAAACCCTGTTTATCTTGAGATTTTCCAGGAACCAACACAACGTAGTCTCTGTACACAGGACTTCCATCGCTGCCACTCCATTGGATCACATCCATTGCCTCTTCTGCCGTCTGATTATAGATGAATATATGAAACACCCGTTGATTCTCTTGCGTAACTTCTAATTGAGTCTCGCAAAAATGGAGCCTAACCAGATATAGAAACCCAACATCCACAGGAAAAATCCAAGTGAGGTTGTATTTCAAGTTAATGTTAGGATCCCTACCCATTGTACGAGAAGAAGTGTAAATAATCTCTGGCGCGGTGTATGGTGGGGTGTCCTTAGTGTACTTGATCGTGACATTGGAGCCACGAGGCATGGCGCCAAGTGCCTTTCCATAGATGTAATCCTCATCCTGACTCCAAGATCGGAACATTCTAGTATCATCAACGTTGGAAACAACTTCGCCACTAGGACTGTTTATTCGGGCCGGATTTTTTTTTTTGACCCGGTCCGATTCCCGGATTCTGGTTTTGGGTTTTGGCCCGGATCAAATCCGGATTATAAAACCAGGACCTATACGGTCCGGATGCGGGTGTTTAAAGCGGGTTCTGGTTTGGAAATTCGGAACCCGCATTTATACGATTCTATACACGATGTTTTCTCTTTTCATTCGATTGCGCTCTGCTCTCTCTCTCTCTCTCTCTCTTCTCTCTCAATTTGCCTTAGGTCATCGCCGTCCCCTCTTACTCTCACTCTCTCTTCTATTCTCTTCGAGTTTCTGTTTCTCACTGGCTCCGTCGTCTTCTTCTCTTCTCTCTTAGCTTCGAGTTTCTCACTTATGGGCCGTGGCTCCGTCGTCTTCTTCTCTCTCTCTTTTTCTCTCATGCTGAAACCCTACCTCCTATCACTCTTCCTCTGCCGATCAAAGGTTCGTATTCTCTGTGTTAGTTCTTCTTGACAAATCGAAGGTTCGTATTTACACTTCTAAATCTGTTTTTTTTACAGTGTTTTAGATCTGTAAGCATGTGGGAAAGGATTAGGGTCTGTTTTGGGTTTGTTTTTAAATGTGGGGTTTATTTATTTATTTGGATCTGTTATATGCTGTTATTTTGCTAGATCTGCTATTTTTTTTTTCTGGTCTTAGCTTGCTTTCTGCGATTGAATTTTTGTTCTCTCTATTATTTTTGGGTTTATTTTGATGTGAATGTTTGAATGGAGTAATCTTTGTGTAGTGTTTTTATGGGTTAGATCTGGATTTGCGAGACCTAGAAGGGTGAAGAGTGAAAATATCCATAACCACAGAGTCTCCTTATAATATCTGGATCTGGGTTTGTGAGATCTAAATCGTGGGCATAAGTTTTCTTATAATAGATTTGATACTAAACTCGTATGTAATTTTATTTAAAATCATGATAACTCTTCCAATCAATAATAGAGCTTTGGAGTAGAAATTGGTAATCATATATTGGACTCATTTTAAGGTAGGCTAATCTTTCATAAAGCTTTTGTTTGATGTTAACAGTATTTCATTTGAATGGATGCTTAAGCGTTCTGTTAAAGCAATTGGTATGTTAAAACACATCGGCTAATTTCTGTGGTTGTTGATGGCCTTAATTTGTTTGCTAGGTACCTCTCATGTGGAGCTTGGGCAGCCAAGCTGTTTTGCTTGGTTGTTGTGATTGATTTTTTATCATTCTGATTACTGCAACTATGGCAGGTAAGTAACATAATGTTTCTTCATGTATTCTTTCCCTTGCTGCATTATCTTCCTTTGCATACTGTATTCATCTCCCATTCTTATTCCATAAGCCTGCGGAGGATATTGAGGTGGTACCTGATATTCTTCTGTGCAAAGATGAAGATAAGAGGGATGCTGCCAAACTTCGAGTCTTCAACGACGACCAATGCTTGAAATGATTTTATTTTGAGATGTTTGGTTGTTTTGCATTCCTATACTGATAAGGTGATTCGGTATTGAAGTATAAACTCCATCCTGCATGTAATTAATACTAACCCAGATTTCTAACCACCAAGTTGAAAAGATGACTGTTTTTTTATCCTATTATTTTGCAGTAGAGATTGATATTGACCTCTACTTGGATAAGAGGGTGGTGAGTCATGTTCAAGAGTTATGTTTGTTGGGATTGGGATAAGGAATTAAGATGGTTTGGTTTTTTTAACTAGGGTCTGAGTCATGTTCAAGAGTGTTTAGATTCCAAACCGTAACTGGAAGACATGGCAATAAGAAGGCATTGGATCATAGTCACTTGGACCGAGTCAAAATGTTTTGAGGTGCTGCAATCTTTATAACATAAAACCATCAATTTTTATACTCATTTTCTATGCTCTTTTTTAATATTCTATTTGAATATAATATGCAAAACTAGTTAATGAGCTTTTTTATTTCTTGGCTGCAAGAATTGACAATGGACTATTATTTGGTGTGAGGTTACATCACTAATGGGAAAGACAGTTTTACTGATTTTGTAACTCATTTATTGTAATTTTGTGTTTGGTAATGTAATTTATAAATACCACAAATGTAATGTGTAGTAGATTGCATTGTGATGAATGCATAGATGAATATTGGATTTGTTTTTTTTGTTTTACATGCATTTAGTATTTTTAGAACACAAATATTAAGCGTATCATGAACTGGACCTCTTAAAAAAAATTTACTAAAATAAAGGCTTTTACCTTAAAAACTAAAAATAAAAATAAAAATTAAAATTCGGGATTTCTGGGTTTTAAAAATTCGGATCTATCCAGATTTCGGTCCGGGTCTGAACCGGGTCAACCTAGTCTGGGTTTCGGCCCAGGTTTGAAATCCAGGTTTCAATCCGAGTATACCCAGATTCCCGGGTCGGAACCCGAATGAACACCCCTATTCGCCACCCACGTTTAACCTATACAATGTCTCAAAAGCGAATGAATTATTAATATAGAAGGGCAAGTTGTGGCGTTCATTTACAAAGGTCACTGGGGACATGTCTTGATTACTAATATTGTATAATTTACTTGGCATAGAAACAACCTCGATCCCGTTGATGAAGGCATAAGAGCTTGGAGATGGTATGAAGGTTACGTCGAGATTTTGATTTTGTTGAATGTCGACGATGAATTCTTTGACAAGAAATGTTGTGGAAGGAGTTGTTGTGGAGATGGAGAGATGGGCTCTGAAGTTGCTTAAGAGTGTGAAGTCATTGGCAGTGACAGAGAAAAAAGATTTGGTTTTATCGTGATGGGTATATGATGTAGGGTAGAAGTAAAGGCGGAGGAATTTTGGGCCGGGCGAGACGGGGGAGGAATAGGTGAATTTGGAGTGGCGATCAAATATACGAGCAGTCATGTAGGGGACTTGAGAAAGGGTAAGGTCAAATTTGGAAGCATCGGACGATGATGATGTGCTTTGAATGTCGCGGGGGGTGAACTTTGAGTTGGAATCGCCTTCCCAGCGTCGGCCATCGAGTGAGGTAGAGTTGGAGGAGGAGCCACAGTTGAGGAGGAAATAATCAGTAGGAGTGTAAGGAGGTGGAGTTTTGGCGGTGGTGATGGGGAGAGGTGGGAGAAGATGGACGATGGTAGAGAAGACGCAGAGTAGTGCGACTATTGCCATGGGGCAAGAGTTACATACTGAAAACCCTGGAAGCTATGTCATAGTTAGAATTTGCAGAGCAGAGGCAGAGGCAGAGATCAGTGTGAAAAGCTAATTATTATTAACTTTATGGATAGAGAGGTAGAGTCACAAGTGGCAGAGAATAGTGCGGTTGCCATGAAAATCGTGGTTTATAGATCTATCATCTAATTAAAGCAAGCGATGATATAATGTTGGGGACAGCTCCGCTCGGATCCATTAATCAACTCCCCCATTGGTATTGGCTTACCTGTTTGAAAATGACATAAACTCCAATCCCCAAGATTTATTTTTTCTTTGGCTAATTCAGAATTTATATATTGAGAAGCAGAAATGAAGAAATTATCAGGATTTAAAGGGGGGAAAAACTATTAGAGCTAGGTTGGAGTTCGTAATTATAGGGATTCCGCATCAAGTTCTAATGTTAAAATGGAAAATAAACATCATGTACTGTCATTTTCTGTTTAGAAATTGACAAAAGTAGGCCTGAATTCAGATTATATTTCTGTGATTTGTTTTTCCATAGGTTTTGAAGATCGTTCATGGATTTTCAAGTCTTTTTTCATACCACTACTTAAACACTGCTTTCCCAAAGGAAGTTTCACTACGTTACAGACTCCAGGCCTGAAAGTATAAAGTAGCTACTAGTCATTGCATCACTGCTCACATGATAGCAATAATTCTGTCTCACACGTTAAAATAATTGTTGAAAGTATAGGATTAGGCTTGTTGCTATCGATATACTTTGTCAACTAATTTGTCCACGAAGTTGATTGATATTATTAGAGATAACACTAAACTAAAAATTTGATATCATTATTGTAAGGGTCAAATCAGCAGCCTATAATTTAACCTCAAGATAAGGTTAAAGATCAAGCTAAGAGATAAAACCATTAATAGATAAGACTAGTTGACTTAGACTCATAAAAAGAAAGAGTTTCAGACTTCTAAGAAGAAAGGGATTTAGGCTCCTAAGAGGAAAGAGATTCAGATACCTAAAAAGAAATGGACTCAGACTTCTAAGAGGAAAAGGCTTCACAGGGCAAGTTAGACTTTTATATATATGAGGGGATCCTCCACAAAATAAACAGACTCTCCACAAGCTCTCCACACACAAGATCTTTCCAAATGATCTTCTCTAAATTTTCTTATTGTATTATGAGATGTGTGAGGTCATGAAAGATTGTAAAAGCACTCATTATAGTGGATTTCACCTTTAAACAACCCGTTGACTTAGACATTATGCCGAACCACGTAAATCTTTGTGTCTCTCTTTATTTACTTTTATTCGCTTATTTATTATTTATCATATGGATGTACATGAAGAACACTGTATCAAAGCCCAAATCATCTTATGGGCCGGAGATAATTCTTTCCTCCCATTCCGGTCTGTTGTGCAAATTAAGACAATTATTATCAAATCATTTTTTATAATTATCAAATTGAAATATTTTATTTTTATAATAATTAAGATATTTATTTATCTAATCTTCGCGTAATTTTCTAAAGGAGACCATACTTTCTCCTCGTCCCCACCCTTCCTTTCTTTTGTCACTTGCTTTTCATTGAATTTTAAAGATCATGCAATTTCAAAGTCTTTTTATATTCCAAAAGAAATTTTCACACTTCATCCCTCAAAAGTATAAAGTAACCATCCCATTACCAACAATGATAGTCCTTAAACCACTCAAAAGTATAGAGGAGCCATCCCATTGCAAGATTTATACAAGTTTTAAATAGATGAATTTCATACATACTGCCTGTATCATGCTACATAAATTATAAGATCTAGATGTGAACGTTATTTTTGAGGACAAACTTTCACAAACTGTTCTCATACACAAACTCACGTCTTAAAGATATAATTATAATTAAATATATTATTCTTTTGAAGTGTTAATCCTTTCCATTTAATTCAAAAAATGCTATTCATATTTCAGTGTATAAGACACTATGGGTGAAAATCGACACTATTAGTGCAGTTCCAGTCTAAAATCAAAATGAAATGTTTTTCAAAGGGTGCTACTGGCCGATTAAGGGGGACAATACTGGCTGGCGTAGTTTCGGCCGGTTACGATTGGTTCATCGGTGTTCCGAACCCCATCAAAAAATTTAACAACAAAATCATTAAAAAAAACCAGAAAAATTAAAAGAACCCCATCAACAAATCTCCGATGTGACGAAAGGGACAACAACAGGGTTGAAGAGAGCGACATCATCAGAGAGAGATGAGAGCCGAGAGAATATGAGAGAGAGAGAGAGCTAAAACGACGCAATGGAAGGGAAAGGGGGGCTTGGGTCAGGGTTGAAGCCTTAACCCAAAACAACGTCGTTTGATATATTAAACCAAACGATATTGTTTCATATAAATTTTTTTTTTTCTAAACCGTGAGTATAAAATGATTTGTTCGGCGGTTTGAAGTTAATTTAGATTGAGACCAAACCGGTCGACGCCAGTTTCATTAAATTTATATCGCTGGCCGACTGTTTGTATGCTGGTTTTGGTCGGTTTCAGACTCTGGTGGCCGGTCCATGTTGGCGACGATCGGTCCCGTCGGTTTCTGTACGAAACATTCTACTCATCATCCTTACACCACACACGTGCTTTTATTTTTTTAATCTTATTTTCTTTTAGCAATTGTGTGATATATGAATGATATAATAACTCTTTCTGTACAGCTCTATGGAGCACACAATGCACACTTAGTAAAATGCTTACATGATACAATTTAATTTGGAAGATAAATTTTAAAATTTTAATCTTACAAATTAAATCTTATCATTTAAGTGATATGGATAGTATACTCTATATACAAAATATAAGAGCTTCGTTTAATTCATGTTCATTCTTTCATTCTCGGCTGCTGACACAACATTGAGGATTTCTTTTATGGGATAAAAGGAAGCATTATAACAAAAATTGTAGTAAGCACTAGTTTAATTTTATTTAAGCATTATCGATTGATGTTATAGGATTTTTAATTTTTAAAGTAATTCTTTTTGGCCCCTGCAGATAGCTTTGACATAGAAATGATATGTTTCAGCTTGTGTCAAATCATGTTAAAGGGTCATGTTCATATCATATCAAGTCATGTATATTATACGATATAGGTCAACTTGAACATAAGTCATGTTAAACTTAACGAGTCAAATTTTCAAATCCTAACATGACCTATTAAAATAATAGATTAACACGACATGACCTGTGTCAATCTATTTATGTAAATGGGTTGAATTGACTCAAATAATCTATTTGATTTGATTAATATAAGTTCACATTAAAGTTAAAATCACAACATCTCCAAAAAATATAAAACAAACTATATAAGTTCAAAATTACTATCCAAATAATAAAAACACTAAAATTACAATTCAAAGGAAGTGTGAGAGGTGGTCGTGACTCTTAAGAATTGACTCAACTGTAAACTAAGAGAGAGTGAGAGTAGAGAGTTAGGAAATATGAAATAAGGTTAGAGGGTATTTTTGTTTTTTAAGTTAAAAATGATGTAATTTTAACTTTGAGTAAAAAATTTAACAGGTCACTAACGGGCTAGGCGGATTGACTCATTAGTGAATCCGTTAATGAATCGTGTCTTAACGGGTCAACATGTTTTAACTTGAACCCATTAACATCAAATCCAAATCCGCTAATTTCGTATCGTATTCGTGTTGGCTTAACGGATTGTGTCACCTATTTCAACCTTTATTTCAGCCTGGTTAGATTAAAAAAAGATTAAATTTCTCCTCCAATATAGTCTTGCCACGTACAGTCTCCAGGCACGCCTGGGGCATTCCATCTGAGTGCTAAAAGAAACCCCATCCGTCACCAGATGTACCTAGCGAGTGAATTAAACCTGTAAAATCTGAAGCCCAACAATGAGAGTGAATAAAAAAAAAAAAAAATCAACCTGCATATGACAGATAAAGTTTTTACATTATGTATAGAAACAGATTAATCCATGAAAAATAAATTCAAACATTGCTGTGGTTGATTCAGGTTCTTCAATCTGTAGGAAAATGAAACAAAAAGAACTATGTAAAAAATATTATAATCTAGATTGTTGTGTTTCTCTGGGAAGTTTCATCAAATACTTGGTGCCAGATTTCTCATGATTCCAAACAATTTTACCAAATTAATTTATCTGTCAGACCGCCACAAGCAGAGAAAAGCTTACTGGCCATATATAACGAACGGCTGTGGTAATGTACGTGCTGTTTAATGTGATCCTGGATGCTACACTGCTTCTAGTTAAGTCAGTAATAATTTCCATGGTTGTGGTAAATATCTCTAGTTGCCCTTCTCTTTCTCTCTCTCTAACCCCGTTGATGAGATGAACCACCGGGACTCGGGAGAAGCTTTTGCTTGGAAAGGGACCTATAAAAGTATATAAATATATATATATATATTTATATATATGCTCGAAACGAAAAAGAGACGGTTGAATTTTTTATAAAGCCCTGTGGATATATATATATATATATATTTTATAGAATTCTGTTACATGTATTTACTTTTATGTACTTTTTACATATTTTATTAATGCGATTTATCAAAATAATTATTTTATATTAAAAAAAACAGTCAATCACATTATTATAATACACAAATAATACACAAAATGATTACACACAATTTTTATTTTTTTATATTTATTATTCTAGAAGTGACGTGGCAGATTACCATATTGCCACATCAGAACTCGTGCGGGAGACTTCATGCACCAAGTTGGACCGGCGACGGGGTACTACGTACTGCAAGTAGAACTATTTAATTTGATAGGCATATTCTTTCGGATTTAGGTGGTATCTATTATAATTATAATATAGTTATTATATTTATATTAATATTTTTTAATATGAAAAGACCAATTTTACTGACGTGTTAATTGTGTGGCATGTGCTAGGCAATATATCTTTTTATTTATATATATTTTATATAAATGGTCACGTTATTGGTTAATTTGGTTTCACACAATCTGAACCAAAAAAAGCAGGATAACCAGTCCTGGCCAACCGTTAAAAAGGGCATGAATATTTTCTTGCTCACAATTCGGGATATCTGACTTCCTGGTGAAACGCGTACATGAATGGACTATGCGAATCAAACGGCCTGATCATGAGTTACATTCAATTTGAGTTTTGAACCCTCAAGCGGTACAATGAATTTTTGAGTTGTTGACCCTGGACTAATGAAAAATTATAAATACACATCACTTTTTCAAAACATATTACACAATTATATTTTAAAATAGAAGGTATTTTTGTAAAATACTTTATAAAATTAATATCATTTTATAAAAATATCTCTATTTTAAAATATATTTTATAAAATTTGTTGTAAAATGTGTTGTGTGAACATCGTTACTCTGGACTCAAATCCAATCAAATAGGAAACAAGAACAAATAGCACTCGCAGCAAAGGTACTATATATAAACAACAATCATCAAACACAAAACCGACCCATTTTCCCATGGATGGATTCTTTTCATCTATATATACGGTGCTCAATTATCTTCCGAGAAGAAGCGGTTGATGGCAGGCATCACCTCCGGCGGGCGGCTACGAAGGAACCTCCGGAAGCCATGCTCGGCGTACTTCTCTCCCTCCTCTTTGTTGTCGAGCACTCCCATAAGACGGTGACTTTTATTAACTCTGCAAATGCCATGCATCCCCAAATGATTAGGCCCAAAAACTAAAAACTGCCTCTCTCTTTAAATCTCGAGTGTTTAATACAGATTAATGTATATCTAAATTATAGTTTGTATGATGTACGTATAACGTACCTAACATCGGGATTGCCGAGAATGTTCCTTGCAAGCTGGAAGGCGCACAAACTAGTAACGAACACCATTGGGGCCAGAAGTGGATATATCTGAAACCACAAATAAGAAATATTACTTTGTAGAAGCCAAAACAATAAAATTTACCCAGATTCTAATTGATGTTCCTCTAAAAATAAAAATAAGATTTTTGTATTCCTATATATATATATATCATTGGCTAATTTGGGACATCAACCTCGTACATGATGCAATAGTTTATTGTACGTGCATCAAACCAAGATAAGAATAGCGACGAAGTTGAGACGACCGAAAAGGATGGATATAATTAGACAATAGACATCGTGGCATGGTTACTTACCTCTGGCTTCATCCAACGCCCCATCAGGAAAATCTCTTTCTTAGAAAGGTGTGTTTTTCAGGAAAAGTACGTGAATTGTAGCAAACAGTACTGAATTGGATGTCGAACCATGCTTGTGTATTATGTATATATAGGCCGTGTGGCCTTGTGGGAAAGCTAAGTACATTACAGTGGGCTGCATGCGTTTAGCGTGTGAATTTTTACTCCAAAACCAGGGGCTTTAGCCTCTTGTTTTCCTCGGAGTTTCCATATATGAGCGTTGACACCTATGACTGGAATGTTCCAATTCCGTAAAACACGTTCAAATTTACCATACGTTCTCTTATGGTAATGAAAATGAAATGAAGTTTCCTGGCTAAAATCCTCTTAGCAATATGCGTGTCTTCCTCAAAATCTCAGCTGGCCTCATCCAAGAAAGACAATCATATATATAAATATATATATATATATATATATAAAGCAGCCGCTATATATGGCCATATTGGTCAAAAGTACTCTTATCATTTTGTACAGTATATATATTCGTATCCTAGATTTAATTTCTTTATTTAATTCATGTAGTACTGTTTCAAATTTAAATATAAAAAATTATTAAAATCATATATTCATCTTAACGAATTGGCGTGGTATTATCCGTGAACTTTATTTTCTTTAAAAAAAAGAAAGATATCATACAATATATACTTAATAAACATGATCACATCATGAGTACTATAGTATGATAGAAATAAGAGTTGTTCTTATCTATTAGAATTAATACTGATAAATTTTGCTTCTTATTTGGCTATTATTTATTGAAATCTATGTTCTTGTCTATTCTTATTTTAACGGTCCAACTCCACACCTAATGTCGTCATCCAAAACTTTACGAACTAAAATTCAACGGGTGCATATCTCTAGGTTGAATGAGTCTATAGTCCGTCAACGGTCAAACACGTCCTTCCGTGAGACCCAACCCATCCTCCCAAGCTAAATGTGCAGCCGTGGGCTAATATAGTCCATGGGCTCATGAAAAGGAGACATAGATAACGGACCGCTGTGTGCTGGACGGGCCGGTGCCAACTACCAACCCAATCTTTCCAGGCCCGTTTTCCAAGCTTAAATTAGCCGAGGATGGAAGAAATTATTTTTTAAAAAATGGCATTAATAATTTTTTTTAATTATTCAAATATTATTTGTTAATTTTTAACTTCAATTAATGATTAAAAAGGCTTACAAATATTATTTTTCAAGGGGTTTGAAGGGCTACAAATCCTGTGCCCACCCTATCCTCACCAACCACACACATGCGCACGAACACCTTTTTTTTTTCTTTTTCTTTTTTTTTTCTTTTTATAATTTTTATTAACATAGCATTTGGTAAATATTAGTAATCAATTTTCCCATACACTTATTATTACTCTTTTTTCTTCACGTATTTATATTACTCTTAGATCAGACTCTTTCCAAATATAATAATATAAAATATTTAGAATTGAGGAGAGACAAACTTGGATGCCAATTTTTTTATATACTGTATAATAAAATATAATGCAAATATAATATATACTAGACATTAATGCAAATATATGCGACCACTCTCTTGGGGTGATTTCTTTGCCCTGTGCTTCTCGGGTTTTAGGGGGATAATAGATACTCCTAGCTTTGGATTTCTAAAGTTTTTGTCCGAATTCTAAGCTTTAACGTAGAAGAGAAATCAATATATAAAATAACACAAATAATTTGTATAAATCTCAAATAGATAAGTCTTATGCAAGTCCGTGTAAAAAAGTGGATCTCACCTTAAAGAAGAGTAAAAAAAAAACTATTCTTTATTAGTGTGACCCACTTTTTTACAAAAAACTTGTAGAAGGCTTGTTTATCTAGGATTTATATCTAGCATTACTCATAAAATATATCTCAAAATATTTATTCTTATCTATATATATTTTTAACATATTAAATATTAAATAAATATTGTAAGACCCATTTCAGTTATTTATCTCTCTTGTTGACATAAACTTTAAAATATAAAAATTTGATGTATTCTTTGGAGACTTTTCGAATTCTAATAAACCTTTTTGTTGACATAATATTTTAGGTCGGAATCTTGACCGACAACGTAACTTAATCCTGTCGTGAGTAAAATGCTAGCTGAATCTGATCCAGATTATCTTCGACTTTCAATCACAACTTGAAGTTAAGCATTAACTAGCTTCTCCGATCGACCAGATAAGTTTTTCTTTAAAAGTTAACGAGGCTAATCACTGTGCAAAAGATAAAAATCAATAGATGCCTACAAAATTTTGATGTTTGGACGGACAAATATACTTTGTCTTAAGTTGCACTTAGAAGGATTACAGAAGTAAGTTGATTACTCGTAAAAGATTAGGCCCCAAAAGCTCGATTCCTTTAATAGGATCAAATCTTCTCAACCTTGAGACAATATCATGTCATTGCATGATGATTATATAGATTAACGAAATTATAGGTTGGCACGAGCTAGATATGTAGTGATCATAAGACTTAGTCTTATTTATTGATATAAATAACCAAGACCCGTAGTTATGTAGTAAATCTCCCATATTAGCCTACATAATAAAAAAAGTTCACTATTTTAACTCTTTTAAAGTCTTCTCGTATTAATGCTAAAGTTATAATAAATATTATAACTCATTATTAATTAAAGGTTGAGGACGCAGTGCAAGGCAGGGCCACAGGCGCCGAGTGGCCGAAGACTTCAAAAGGAGGTATTCGAGAAATTTTATTGTTGAAGCATCCGAGTCAGTTGAACATATATGCAGAGGGGATGTCCTTTTACACGTTTTGCTTACTTCGAACTCTTTCTTCTGACTCAAAACATGCACATGATGGCTAGGTTTCAAAGGAAGACTCAGAAACTAGTCGGCAACAACAAACGAGTTCTAAGCAAGGGACAGACAACAGTTGCCAGCAAACATGACCAGAATGGCCATGGTGCATGGACATAAAATGACTATGATACACTTAGATTTCTACATGTATAAGTACTTCTTTCTAGAAAGATGGTCTCGTTCCTTAAAATTACCAGGGTTATCGGGGTAAATTCATAGCTTGCTCTACCTACCCCGTTACCTGTCACCTTTCAACTTCAAACAGGGGTCCAGAACCGTTGGAATGTTGCGTTCACTCTGTAGTACTATAGTCTTTGCGTCTCCCGCCTGTTCTCTAACCTAGCCGTTACTTCAAGTTATGGGAAGCCAACAAGAAAAATTCATAAAGATGGAGCGACCGAGACCGACTTGACAATATTTTGTAAGTAACTAACCACCATTAGGTGAGCCATCTCTAGAACCTGACATTTCCTTTACAACGATATTCTCTGTTATTCTCTCTTGTATACATACCAAACTGGTACCCATCTCACTTGGCCACCGACCCTCAGGAGCTAGCCCTGAGCATTTCAGACATAGACTCAAAACAAATCTGCAATATCAGAAATATTAGCTGAGTTTCCGACACTATGAGATTTATCGTCTCAGCTTTCTTCTTCCTTGTATTGCTTTCTTATGCCGGTAAGCTTATGCATGGTTCCCTCAATCCAGAATGGATTTACAGGCTTCTTTTTATTAAGGTTTTGCTTTCGATTTTATAAGAACTGGCTTCTCTCTTTTTTTGAGTCCTAATGTTTCTGTTTTGTAATTGTAGTTGCATATGATCCCTTGGATCCAAATGGAAATATTACACTTAAGTGGGATGTCGTGTCTTGGACCGCAGATGGCTATGTGGTGAGAAAAAGTTTAACAAATCCTCTTCTCATCAATCATGTGGAAAACCTCATTGCCAATTTCTCAGTTGAAAATTCAACAATCGAACTACACTAATTACCAGTTATCATGGCTAACTTGAATTGGTAAACCAAGGGAAAACCAAGTTATATATAACTCGAAAGAAACATTTTCAATAGCCAAGAATATCGAAACCGTCCATATATTTTCCATGAGGTTTTTTCCCTATGCCAAAATTGGCAATCTTGTAACAAAATATTTAAATATATATATATGTGGTACTGAAAAGATTTAGAATGGAATGAATCACTATGTTTTTTCTCCAAATAATATGGCAGGCGGTTGTAACAATGAACAACTTCCAAATGTACCGCCACATCATGAGCCCAGGCTGGAGCTTAGGATGGTCATGGGCTAAGAAGGAAGTGATATGGTCCATGGTGGGGGCTCAAGCCACTGAACAAGGAGACTGCTCCAAGTTCAAAGGCAACGTACCTCATTGTTGCAAGAAAAATCCCACAATTGTGGATCTTCTCCCTGGAGTTCCTTACAACCAGCAATTCTCGAATTGTTGCAAAGGTGGCGTGGTAGCAGCATGGGGCCAAGATCCAACAGCTGCTGTCTCAGCCTTCCAGGTGAGCGTGGGGCTAGCTGGTACTTCAAACAAGACTGTGAAACTTCCCAAGAACTTCACCCTGTTAGGCCCAGGGCCAGGGTACACCTGCGGCCCGGCAAAGGTTGTGCCTTCCACCGTTTTTCTCACACCGGACCGCCGCCGCAAGACTCAGGCACTCAGTAAGTGTGTTGTCCCTTCAGTTATCTAAATTTTATAAGACTCCAAGATTAATCATATCATCATTGTTTCATTTGATTGCTAATTAGAAATAAATTAGAGACTCGTAGCAGAACAGTTTATATTAGGCAACAGGAACTCGAACTCTGTTGTATTACTAATTAATTCCAAGCTTTCATATGTTTCTGGAATCTGTACTCTTCTTCAAAATAAAATGGAGTTCGAGAAGACTGCATTAATATTTTATTCGCAGCCTTCCCACATTAAATCAAGTTTTTAAACTACTCCAGAAGAACTCGTGTAACATATACTATATATCTATTTTGTTGAGTCCTAAATCTGTCGCTATGATTTTATAGGAACGGCTGACATATTTAATCTTTTTATGCAGTGACATGGAACGTGACCTGCACTTATTCGCAGTTTCTTGCCAGGAAAAACCCGAGCTGTTGTGTTTCTTTCTCATCCTTCTACAATGAAACAATCACTCCTTGCCCCACTTGTGCTTGTGGTTGCCAGAACAAGCACAACTGTGTCAAGTTAGTCTTTTGTTTTCAACATATCTTGAATTCAACACATACAACAAGTTGTAGCGAATGCAAAGATGACTAAAATATTCTATGAATGATTTTTTTTTTATAGGAGTAACTCCAAAATTCTTCAAGTGAAGGGAATAAACACACCGAGGAAAGACAACTCTCCGCTGCTGCAGTGCACACACCACATGTGCCCCATCCGCGTGCACTGGCATGTGAAGCTCAACTATAAAGACTATTGGCGTGTGAAGATTGCCATTACAAACTTTAACTATAGGATGAATCACACACTCTGGAGTCTCGTTGTACAGCATCCAAATCTTAATAACGTGACACAAGTTTTCAGCTTTGACTACAAGCCTCTTCTTCCATATGAGTCCATAAGTAAGTTTCAAAGGATTTCCATCTGTCATGCTAGTTATATACAATGTCTGTATAGTGATACTATTCTAGAGAAAAACTATTTTTATCATCCAAGATTTTGTCATACCCCAATCACTGCTGATTTGACACATTTAAAGCAGCTGTCTATTTAAGTGGAAGGCATATGAAACAATTTATATTAGATCATGTCAACCAGTATATAAGGTTAGATATGAAAAAATTTAGAACGAAGATCAGCACTGCTCAATATTCTAATTAACATGGCTTTTTCCTGTGTATGCAGATGACACGGGTATGTTTTACGGCATGAAATTCTATAATGATTTGCTTATGGAAGCTGGTCCATTAGGGAATATTCAGTCGGAGTTGCTTCTTCGAAAAGACAAGAATACTTTCACCTTGAAGCAGGGATGGGCATTTCCTCGCAAAGTCTACTTCAATGGCGATGAGTGCATGCTGCCCCCACCTGATACATATCCATTTTTACCAAGTTCTTCCCCTAATAACCTATTTGCTTTGTCAACATTCATTTGTTCATTGCTTTTCCTGTTGATATCTCTCTGGTGATGGATCACCTAGACTCTGGAAATGTTCAGTATCTAAAATTTTGAAGCTAAGGATACTTTGACACAGACAAAAGTGAGCAAACGTTTGAAAGAATCAACATTTTGAAAGGACCAAACTGGAGCTTGTGCAAAGAAAAACTTAATAGACTCCCGGATGCCGGGATGGTATTTGTAATTTGATTGCCATATTGCATTGTGATATATACAAGTCTTCGCCTACGTTTTGTTCTTGTTTTTGTTTTTTTTTTCATTGTTTTTTGGGAACTAAGCAGGGATATTTAAAAGGTAAGCATTCTACCGGGCAAGAAAGCTCAATATTGTTTCCAGTAGTACCTTATAAATAAGATATTTGATTTACATGCAAAATGGCTATTTGATCCATCACGGAATGTGATTTAATTGAATCAACAAGCTCAAAGGTTCAAAAAAGAGGAGTAAGGATAAAAAGCAATATTGATATAATCTGAAAGCAGTTCCATATCCTTGTTAATAGTTCTTATTGGGACTACAATTACAGTATATAAGCTTGTGGATATTGCACGTAAAACATCAATCACTTGTATGTGAAGATACATACTGCAGCTAGAAGTAACAAAAAGGTCGTGAATTTACCCATCCATACGCAATACAAAGGAATAATAGCCCTCGAGATCATAGCGCACACAAACTCAATTTAACTGCTGCTTGAAGTCATTGCCCAAATGCCTGAGAACTGGAGTCAATATGATCCTTCCGAAAACTTTACTATATTACATATAGGTGACCTGGAGATTATAAGCTTTACAAATATGCATTTGTGAATGTCAAGGCTGACAAGAAAGTCATGATTAGTGTAAGCAAGGAGATGTACTTCCGGGAACTAGCATTTGGCAACCTTGGATAGGCATCAGGAGGTGGCATGACACAGTTATCGCCATTGAAATAGACCCTTCGAGGGAAAGCCCAACCCTTCTCAAAGGTAAAAGATGCATCTTTCCGAAGAAGTATCTCTGACTGAACATTACCCAGAGGGCCAGCTTGCATAAGCAAATCATTGTAGAACTTAATTCCCCATAGCATGGCAGTGTCATCTGTTGGAAAGCAAAATATGTCAAAAGTTAAAACCCTTTCTGAACTTCCAGTATTCATTAAAGGAAAACACGCAAATCTATTATGAAAAATCATGAAAAACTGCCATTCACTTCATACATAACAGTAGTAAATACCAGTTTAGAAAAAATAGATAATGTGCCCCAAGAAAAATAGAATTACTATCATCCCTTCCCTTGCCATAAAGAAAATGATGATAAAAAAGAAAAGAAGAAAAAAAAAAAAAAAGAATGAAGAACAAGCTGGAGCATTTCCATGTTTGGATCTCGCTTACTTATTTCTCCATAAGGATTTAATGACTTATAATTAAAGCTGAAAATCTGGGCCATGTTGTTAAAGTTGGGGTGTTGAAAAACTAGGTTCCAATCTGTATAGTTCATCCCATGATTGAAATTTGTAACTGTGATCTTCACCCTCCAGTATTCCTTGTAATTAAGCTTAATATGCCAGTGGACTCGGACTGGGCACATATGATTGGTACATTGAACCAGAGGCAGATAGCTGTTATTGCCAGAACCTGAAACAACTGAAGCTAGATGTGGTGAATTTGCCCTGTAAGATGCACAGAAAAATAATATGTGAGGAACATATCATCCACAAAGGTGGGAGAAGAGTTCAACTGTTCAGGCTAAAAGAACTTACTCAACACAGCTCCCTGGCTTAGCCGTGTCGCTTTGGCAGCCACATGAACATGTAGGGCACGGTACTATTGTGTCATTATAGAAGGATGAGAGTGAGACACAGCAAGTCGGAGTTTTTTTAGCTAAAAATTGCGAATACGTGCATGTAACATTCCATGTCACTGCCAAGAAAGAGAGATGAGTTTGAATCCAAATATAGCTGTAAGGATATTTTAAGGTATTTATTCAATCATGATATATTTCTAGTTATTGGTAGCATTTTCACTTAAGATAACACCAAGCTCACCCCACCCATTTACCACCACCAGTTAGAATTTCTTTTAGAGGTTAATTCATCTTAATTCAATTTCTCTTTCTCAAATGTAGATATAAACACAATTAATATAAATATAGATAAATAAGTTTCCAGGGAGATAACACATTAGCTATTAGAAAACAACCTTCCACACAAATAAAAGATTACTGTATCCCATGGCCACTAGGATATACATGCGCAGAAAGAAAGTAGATGAAATCTGGCACAAGAGACTTATATTTCTGTCATCTGTTGTAAAAACGAAAATACCACAGTACTGGCTTGGTCCTTAAAACTGAGAAGGAACATTCATAGATGTGATCTTGATAATGTAACTTACTCAAAGCTTGGGTGACTCTCCTTTTATCTGCTGTAAAGAATTTACTTGGTTTAACAATTTTTACACGTCCACATGTATAACCAGGCCCTGGGGCTTGCAGAGTGAAGTTTTTAGGCACTCTGACTGTTTTGTTGGAGGTTCCAGCGTGACCGACACTG
This sequence comes from Pterocarya stenoptera, assembly GCA_003123785.1. Taxonomy (NCBI): domain Eukaryota; kingdom Viridiplantae; phylum Streptophyta; class Magnoliopsida; order Fagales; family Juglandaceae; genus Pterocarya; species Pterocarya stenoptera. Next base: position 45,949 of record QEOT01001745.1, read on the forward strand.
AGCTGAAATGACCCTGCCGCATGAGCTGGATCTTGCACCCATGAATTGAGTACACCCCCTTTGCAACAATTTGCAATCTGCAGGTTGTAAGGTGTTCCCGGCAATAGATCCACAATTGTTGGATTCCTTTTACAGCAATGTGGGAAGCTGTTTTTAAATCCAGAACAATCCCCTTGCTCTGTGGCTTGGCCTCCATTCATGCTCCATATTATCTCCTTCTTTGCCCAGGTCCATCCCAGTGACCACCCTGGTGCTTGAATGTGACGGTATTGCTGGAAGTTGTACATTGTGACTACTGCCTGTCCAATTGATGGAAACATTGATCAGATAACACAAAGGGAATTTGATCCTTTTTAATTTTGCTACTACTTTGGCAATCAAAAGAGATGATTTTAAGATGCTGAACACAGAAATACTTCATGTGACTGTATATAACAAAGGTCGCTTCCTTAATCAATAATTTTTAAGGGAATTCCTAAAATTCAACTAGTCGACTCAGAATTTTACCCTGTTTTAGTCAGATGGAAAAAGTCAGATTCTGAAAATGTATAGTTTGTTTAGGGAAACTGGATTGAAAAACAACAGAACTCAAAAACTTGATGCTGCATTTTGGATAAACATGGTAGACAGCCATTGGAGTTTAGAATTACTTCTGCCATAGCAAACCTTCATGACTCTAATCAAGATGCAAATTAGAAACCTAAACAGAAAAATGACTCTGGCTTGTTTATGTCAGAAAAATAATTCTGTTGCTCAAAAGGTTTAGATTAAAAGCTTGAGCATGTGCATGAACAGTTGATATTATAAATTGTTAGGTCTTGGTTTCCATTATAGAAAGTAAACTAATACTCACAACATAGCCATCAGGAGTCCAACTCATTATATCCCATTTGATTGTGATATTTCCATGTGGGTCAAGTGCATCATAGGCGTCTGAAGAAGAAAAAACCAGCCAAAACATGATAAATAAGAAGGAGAATTGTCAACTCTTAAAAAATGAGAATCAGATGTAGAAAAGTATAAGATAAACTAAGAAACAGAGGCAATTCTTAATCTTGTTCACGCAGTAAAAACGCCTAAGAATTTAAACAGCATTTATTTTGGAATGAAACTTAAAAGATATACTAGACTTCTCTCTACTATTTTCATTCACAAAAAAATAAATAAATAAATAAATGAACAGCTAAATCAACATACTCCACCGAATTATCATTGTTGTAGCACCATTTTCTATACTTAGAAGGTGACTTGAATGATTATATGAAGAACAGCATAATCTCAATTCGATAAGGCAGCATGTTTTATATAAACGATTTTAGAAATACTGAAAATCAAGAATTATAGCCCGGTTTCATCATCAAGCTAAACATGGTAGCGGAATATGATAAATACTAGAAATTTAATATGACTAAAGGACAAACCAACTCCTCAGTCATTTAATACAATGAGCAAATCCTGGGCAATTCTGAAAATATTATTCCAATCAGTCAATAACAATCTACATCCCCAAGAAATGGAGTTTCATTAACGGCAAGACTATTGTTTTTTGTTAGTGATTAAAGGCTGAAAAAGTATACATGGATGGAAACAATAAACAGGCAAAGATACCATATTTGGCATGACAGAATGGAGAAGAAATAGAATACGCCAACCTGTTGAAGTGAAATAAGTGCAAGAGAAGAGAAACAAAAGCGCAATGGTGAAGTTGGCGAAGAAAGCTATCATGGGCGACAACCAAAAGCCCATTTTCCGGCGAAGATTTTCTTCCTGTTTCAATGAATGTCTATTTTCTTGATCGCCACAAGCTTTCTTCCAGTGAAGACTGAAATCTGAAGAGCGAGATACGAGAGAACACGGAAGACGGACCGCGGTCTAGGCCAGCTCTTGCTTCACTCAGCAAGTCGGTTCAAGAAAATAAAGTCCGACTTTTAAGCCCATTGCAATAACGATATTATTTTTTATTTTATTTTTAATAAAAATAGACTTCATTTCATTTAATGAATTCTGAAATTATATTTGTGATTTATAATACAGAAAAAAAATTCAGACTACAAATCAACTTGCACATTTGCTCTGGAGCATCCCCGTACATAAATTTCTTTACGACAAATTTTGTCTTAACTTCTAAATACACATATATTGTAAATATATGTTTAAACAAAAAGATAAAAATATTATTATAAAGTTGTTACGCCGCACACTATTTATGTGATATAATTTAATTTATAAAATTTAAAATTTATCTTTTAAATTAAATTATAATTGAATATAAATAATCATGCGTAGTATAAAAACTTTAGAATAGAGTCATTGTAGTATAATTACATTAAAGTCCGATAGTATATTTATTATGCGTATCTCTTATAAGTGATACTGTACATTTATCTTTAATTTCTTATAAAAAAAATTACTTATATATAGCATAAACGTTTTTTGGTACCATTTTATTGACCGCAAAAAGCGCATGGATACAAGTTATATATCTTGGAATAAAAGCCAATTCTAAATCCGCTTTATTGCGTAACTCGCGCATATATTGCGTAAATACTCTCATAAAAAAATTGTAAATCTTATTACAAACTAAGATGAATACGATAAATTACATGATAAGATCTTAAATTCAACAAAATAAAAATAAAAAATAATCTAAATTACAGCCAACTACCTCCAAAATAAACTCTCACCGTCGCACGATTAAATATTATTTTTAACAACAATATAGATTTTAGCAAAATCACACCTAAATTCTTCCACAGCGGCCATTTATAATCTTATAATTAGTAATTGAAAAATGCTAACTTTTCATAAGAAAAACTTACAAAAAACTTATTTCTCCACATGTCAATTATTGATATGTTAAAAATTATAAAATTTAAAATTTAAAATTTGAATTTTAAAAGAAGTTGACTGACAAAATCATCATAAGTCTTGTATGTAAAATTATAAGTACATATAGCATTACTCTAAATAATTTTCCCATTTCTCTAACTCTTTGTCTAGTTATTCTTGGTTTTTATTAATCTGCTACAAAGATATATACATGCACTATTAATTATCTAATTTATACAGCATATATATATGTCCCACTAACATGATGACTGTTGTATTTAAATCTTATCAATCCTGCAAAACTTTTTCTTAAAGGCCAGCTTCTAGCAAAAATATCCATCCTTCAAGTCCTTTTAGGAGGTATTTTATTTTATTTTTGTAATCATTTAGACCGTTACCATGTTAAATAATATAAAAATTAAATTAGACAGAGAGCATTGAATTCTATTCAATATGTTGCTTTCGGAAGACTGGCCATGTATGTGAAAAAGACCTTTAACTTTGAAAGTCTTAGCTTATTTCTAATTTTTATTTATTTATTAGTCGTTTTTTGGTTGTCGTTGAAATATAAAAACTTTTTGTTATAAACTCCCAGTTCATGAGAGACAGTTCATGCCTTCGATGAAACGTTACGTAATTTTGTCTGCATGCATGCATTCAAAATACAAAACCGTGTTCCTCCATATGTCACTCTTCATGTGTTCGTCGTTACACATGCAGCAGCGGGAACTGCACGTTTTGTAAGGCGGCCGGCTAATCATGTTCTTTTTTATTTGGCGTTACGTTTGGGACAAATCAGCAGGTTATAATAATTTGTCGCTATTTCCTTCGAGGAGTTCTCTAGGACAATATAAATATTGGGACTAAGGAATTAATGCATGTATGTTTCTGATGATCAGAATATGGAAGGTTGCAACTTGCAAATACTTTGGGGAAACGTCGTTACATCTGCGAATTAAATTAGTAAATCATGAGCAAAGGATCGAAGGTTGCATTGATCTGCTATGATGATTATATATACTTGAGACTCCCGTGTTTTAGAAAGAGAGGGAAAAAAAATCATTTGAATAGGAAGCTGGTTCGTAGATCCTTTGAAATAAATTACATGACATTAATACCAAAGCTCCCTGCCTGCATGAAACTCATAGTTAAACTACGTACGTACGTCCGTACCAAAGAAGAAAAGTTTTTGAGACCTTGGGATTTGAAATGAGAAAACCATAGTCTTGATAACACCTAATTCATGTATAAGTAGATCAAAGAGAGTTGGAAACTCTCATTTTTCCATCATATATATGCTTCAAACTATCCCAAGATCTGATCAAGTTATCCAATAACTGTTCAATATAAAATCTTAAGCAACAATATAATGATAAGAGGTAAGCGTTTTAAAATCCTTTATTATGATCACCATTATGTGAAGTTGATTTTCTCTAAAAATGTTATAGACGTACACTAATTCCTATGCTTTGGGGCAAGCTTTTAACTTTTTGAGATTCGATTATTTCAGTTTTTTAAATTATCTTTTTACTTTTTTTTAATATATTTATATATATATATATGACACTCTACAATTGAGACTGACCGGATATATTTAACAATTTAATAATGGTTTATTAGCAGAAAGATCACAATAATTGAAGTTGAAAATATAAAGAATAAAAGTTCAAAATTAGAGTATAATAGCCATTAATCTATCTAAAGAGCAAACTACAGGGACTATTTTAATATATTTAATTTTAAAAAAAGAAAGTGATATTTTTAAAAAAAATACAGAAATACATATAGTCCAAATAAGACATTTTCTCTAGATAATATATATATATAGTCTGTGAAGAATATACTTCCTCCAAACAAATATCCCATCTGTCTACCTAATATATATAGATATATGTCAGTGAAGTACACAATAATATAATAAAAATTACAATGAAATTAACATTCAAACAAAACCAGTAATTTGGAATGATCAGGTACGTACAGAAATCTCACTCTCTTTAAGGAGATCATTCAAACCCTCTGCAGTATACAAAGTTTCAATTTGGGTGTGCAGCAGAACTCATCTTGACTTAACTCCTCCAGAATACAACAGTCTTACTAATTGTTGTATAGCTCGAACTAACTTTGTACAAGTTGTTGAGCCCAAAACTCCACTAAAAGAAGTACACATTAATATATTTTGTTTGTCTTAAAAACTCTCTAGATTAATATATATGCTCACTAGTTTGTTTTTCTTGTCTCTCTTTCTCTAAAGTTTTTCTCCCTCGTACAGAAAAGAATAAACAAATATAAATATTGGACAAAAATCGATCCCAGACGTAAACGGAAAAAAATAATAATAATAAAATAAAATAAAAATAATCAAAGCAGCCAACTCGAACTATCCTTCAACGCCATGTTTTTCCCAAAGAAACAAACGGCTACTTTTTTTTTCATACCCGTTAAAAATAATCTGGAAGATATCGTACTTTGGCACTTGAATGCTGCCATTTAAAACGTCCGATCCTAAAAAAAAGTTGAAGGAAAGCAACGGTCATGCTAAGAAATAGACAGATATTGCTAACTAATAACTATCTATTAAAAAATACCAACAACATATATAGTACTTATGAGTTTAAATATAGTCAAAACCTAAAATGAGTAACAATATATCTATACCATTAGTTGCACGATCTTATTTCTCAATGCATTCGATATCTTGACTGCCTGGACAACAGGCGACCCTGTCCATCACGTAATTACTCGAGATGGCTAAGAATCTCCATTTTTCAAAATCATCCATTCTCTTCCTCGCAATTCATGTGTTCCTCGTAATTCTCTCAGGAATTTTTGCGCATGCATCCCATTTTTCTAAATCCATCCAAGACCTAGGGGGATCCCTCAAGGGCCAGAGGGTGCCAGGCTTAAATGAGGTCAAGCGTTACCTGAATAGGTTCGGATACTTGGGATACGAAACTGCAGACAAACATAGCGTCGATGATGATGAGTTCGACGAGGGGTTGGAGTCGGCTCTTAAAACGTACCAGAGATATTACAATTTGAAGGTTACAGGAAGACTTGACTCCGATACCATCAAACAAATGAATGTCCCACGATGTGGAGAACCTGATACATTAATCAACGGTGATAATCATGTCTTACATCCACAATATGCATTTTTTAAGAACAATCCTAAATGGCCACCTTCTAAGCGCCATCTCACGTATACCTTCAACTCCACCGCCAAAGCCGTTCGCATGGAAATCCTAAACGCAACTTGCTACTATGCTTTCAAAAGATGGGAGGCCGTAACTAATTTCAGGTTTCAAGAGGCACCTCAAGGTACAAAGTCTGACCTAGTTATTGGGTTCCATCGAGGTGATCATGGGGACGGGACCCCATTTGATGGGCCTGGTGGAGTTTTAGCTCATGCTTTTTCTCCCACGATTGGTCAACTTCATTATGATGCAGATGAGAAGTGGAGTCTTAGCCCTAAGCTAACTGTAAACCAAACGGACATCGTGTGGGTCGCAATGCACGAGATAGGGCACCTTCTTGGACTTAACCACACTCAAGTTCAGGATGCCATTATGTTTGCTTATGTTAAAAACGGAGTTACTAGAAGAGGTTTGCACCCAGATGATATAATGGGCATACGTGCTTTATATGCTAATTAATGAATATTAATTCAATATATGTAAGGCAAGAATGACTTGTTTTGTAAGGCTCATTAAGCAATATAAAGTTGATTTGTTTGATGTGTGAATTCGATTAAGAGTTGTGCTACATGTACTTATAATTTTATGCACAACATTATACCTATTGAGTAAAAGATTCAATTTATCAATTTTTTTAATTTGAAGTTTTAATTTCATAATTTTCAATGCACATATCAATAGTTGACATATTAACAAGTATTGTTACCATGTAAGTAAAAATTATAAGTATAAACAGTATTTTCCATTCGAATAAATCTTGTAAGGGATCGGTATTATTGGCTCATCAATCAAAATATGCAGTTTGTTAAAACTTAACTAAGCTTTCTTTATTTTGACCCACATTGAATTAGGCATTAATTAGTAGCCAAAATAAACTTAAGCTAAAATTTCTTTTTAAATTTAGAGAGATTGATCTAAAGCTACAACCAAATTTATTTTGTTCTTTATTCTTGATATCTCTTGCTCTCAAAATGTTCTAGCCAAAGCTCTCTTATCTTAAGGGATGCGTGGGTAATGAGATAAGGTGAGAAATTGTGATAAGTTTGTGAATAGTAGTAAAATAATTTATATTAAGATTTATATTGGATTCTGAAAAAGGAAAGAAAAGAAGTTGAGTAAAAATATTATAAAATTAAAAAAATGTTTTAATATAATTTTTTAAAATAATTTTTATTTTGAAACTTGAAAAAGTTGTATTGTTTTTTATGTTTTGTTCGGAAGTTTGAGAAAATTGTATAAGATTTTGTGTTTGGATAATGATTAGGTAATGATTAGATAAAAAAAAGTTAATTTGAAATTAAAAAGTGTTTTGTATTTAAATGATGTTTAGGAAGGAAATTGTGAGAAATTTTGTGATGAGATGAGATGAGATTATTGCCAAACAATGCCTTATTCTATCTTGCCCAATAATGACAACTGAGTCCATATTCCACATGCAACTAGAATTGCTGCAAGCGTGCATCAAGCATGTTTTTTTCTTATTCTTATCTACTTCATATGCCTCTTCATTGTACGGAGAATTAGGGGTGAGAATTGACGCCTTTGGAGCGGTTTTTGAGCAAGACCAACGCCGACCGATGAGAGGAAATATGGTGGAGCAACTGGCCGTAACCAGTTGATGGAGAGGAGAAAACCGATCGTATTGACTCTGGCGGTTCACAGTTGGTTTCTCGATTTGAGCTAGCGGCGATGGTGGTCTAAGATAGAGGAGAGAGAGAGAGTTGCAGAGGAGAGAGAGAGAGGATGAGAGAAACTGGAAATCAATCGAGGAAGAAGACGGGAGGTTGAAGACGATATAATATCGAAACGACGTCATTTGATTTTAAATCCAACGGCGTTGTTCTACTTTTTTTTTCATACGTTAAGGTTAAAACAATATCGTTCCACTTAAACTAACGGCATCGTTTCATATATAAGACTGAAACTAATATACCATCAGCCGATTCGGCAATTTGACAGTGGTTCATGCTGGGACCGAATTGACCAATTTCGGTTTGAGCAAATAACCACCGCACACCGTCTGATTCTCCACTGGTTCCTGACGCGGCCGGCCGGTTCGCATCGGTGGCAGTCGGTTACGTCAATTTCTGTTTAGCCCTACGGAGAATACTTGCTGCATTATTTATTGTCACGTTTAATCTTCCTTCAAGATCAATACTCGTACTTGTAGAGGGATAGGAAATTAAAGGGGAGAAGAATTGAAGAAGGCTGCGAAAAATCCAGCAAAGCAAGACAGGTGTTTGGGCACCGGCCGAGAGAAAACGGCGACCAAGCTAATTAATTCCCACTTTTGGAGAATACTTGCTAGCTTATGATCACTGCATTTAAGCCAAATGCTAAATAAATTTCATCAAAACTCGTTTAAGCTAAATGTCACGAGAATACAATTGCATGCATCATTTTCAAAGTAAATAAAAAAATATATATCAAATTAGTAAAATTTATTATTATAGCCAAAAAAAAAGCTAATATAGCCTGGAGTGCATTTTAAGTAGCTTAATGGAAATGAAAAATAAATATTCTTTAACTAGAGTTTAGCTAAACTGAAACTATATAATAGTACTCTAAGATTAAGATATATATAAAATATATATATATTATATTTTCTAGCCAAAGGCTAGATGTCCATGTATGCACGCTATAAGAAAAACGAATACTTATGACGAATTATTTACAACAAGAATGACAATTTGTGATAAGAATTAACTAATTTTAATAGAAAATTATCATTGTTGTAGCAAGTAATTACTACAAGCTATTTAGCTTGCATTCATTAACGCAAGTAACCTAGATTCTTATAAGAATATAAGTGTTATCTTTGGGGAAACATTGGTCTTTTATTAAAATAACATAAAATATTTATGTAGAAAGGGCTGGGTTGGATTTGAAACTTCTCTACAGAGGGATAAGAAAGTGTAAAGGGGGATTTATGAGATGGGAAAAAACAAAACTGGATTTAGCACAAGGAAGTGACAAAAAACCAGCAGAATATGAAAAATCTGAAGAGTGTCATGAACGTGCATAAGCATGTGGCCGGTCATCATCTTTGTGAGAGAGACATATATATCAACCTAGCTAGCTAACTAGCTCGATCGTTAGTAGAATTCCAAAACCCAGTTGAGGGAGATGATGACACTACAAGAAAAAGTACTTTTCCCGACAATTTTGTGTCCGAAGGAAATAAAATTACTACAAATACACATTATTCTTACCGATTTCTTTTTTGCCGTTGAGTTCTCATTTTAATTTTTTCCCATCACCTCTTGCAGCAATTTTAGTTACTTTAGTGGCAAATATATTCGCTGGAAAAAATGTTAGCCTTTTGCGACGTTTTTAATCGTTGCAATTGGGTCCTTTAAAATAACGGACGTTTCCCTTGCCCTTTTGCATCGATTTTGGTTACTTTAGTTGCAAAAATAATCACCACTAAAGTACCTTGCCTTTTTGCACCGTTTTTAATCACTGCAATTGGGCCTTTAATGAAAGGGCGCCAACATTTTCCCCCCACCCTTCGATTTTTACTCCACCTGGCCTTCGATATTTCCCTTTTGTCACCCCAGCGATTCTTCAACAGCTTCTTTAAAACCAGCAAACCATCGAATGCTCCCACCCACCCTTGTTGCTTCACGGCTGGTTTCCTCCACCGAAAACGAGTAGCTACTCGTTGCCTCCACCCATTTGGAGCCTGCACAAGGAAGTTCGGACATTTCCTCTTAGCACAATAAACACCAGTTAGAATGATTTCCTCGATTTATTCCACAAAATCTCCACTTTTTTGTTTTCCTAATCCGCTAATTTATTGTTGCAGCACGACCCTTTTCCTGGTGGTAAAGGGTTTTTGGGTATCTCCTCTTCCCCGTCCTTTCCTTCACTCGGTTGCGACGATTGTTCAGTGGTAAGAACCTCTGTTTTTTTATTTTTCCATTTTATCCAATATTTGGGTCAAGTAGAACAAGGATGTATGCTTAACATTTTACTCAATTTGTGTTGGCGGAAGTAGTTAACAAATTCCTGTTAACAAAACGGAGGTGATTTTCTCTTTCATTTTCTTTCAAATTGCTATTTTATGCCAAGTTGTAACCAAAATCAGGTTTCTATAGAATTTTTCTTCAACACTAGCATACTTTGTGCACTAGTATACTTTCATTTTCTTTCAAATTGCTATTTTATGCGAAGTTGTAACCAAAATCAGGTTTCGTTATAATTTTTCTTCAACACTAGTATACTTTGTGCTTGGGTATACTTTCATTTTCTTTCAAGTCTCTGGTTTATGCCATGTTGTAACCAAAATTAGGTTTCTATAGAATTTTTCCCCAACACTAGTATAGTTTTGGGATCAATGGTTTGTTGGGAGTCTTGATTATTATTATTATTATTATTGAAATGAAACTTCCATTCATAAATCATTCAATACAAGACTTATCAAAGAGAATGAAAGGGAGGACCTCAACAAGTGCCTCTTCCATCCATACAAATTCTGAAGTTAAAGAAAGGCCTAATTAATTATATACCCTAGCTTAAGTACCTGTACACAATTGGATAGTTTGAAGTCATGTCGCTCTATGCAAACTCCTTTCCATCTTGAAGGAATTTCCCCAATTCCCTTATTGAAACTTGTACACTCGGGCCATATACCTTGAACATGGCCAGTACCCTTCATTAATAATCAGGCCCATAATTATTTTGCTTTTTTCTCATGCTCCCAGCTTTATGAATAAATATAGATAGAAGCTACTGTTTGGAGAAGCCATTTTACATACATGATGTGGTATTATTTAGACCACACATAGAGAAAGATGAAAAAAAAAAGAGATCTAACGGCAGCCACGTAGTGAGTGCAACGAGTGCACCGCTACAGTAGCTTCTATGTAAAATTACTCTTTCAGTATCCTTCCTTATACAGGCGATTTGTGTATGGATTAAAGGATTAAAAAGAGTATGGATCATGCAACTCATGATCCATATTATAGATATAGGCATCTTAGACAGAATTATATGCATGGTATGAGGCCTTTTAAGTATTCTGAACTAATTCTCTAGCTAGCTAGCCTCCATTTGGTTTATATAGTCCATTAGTTTCCTCGATTTAAAGAACAAATAACGTATGTACACAACCTGCGTTGATTTAATTAATACTGGCCTTGTTAGAGCTAATTAATGAGGAATCTGATCCCTAGCTAATTACATGGCCTGGAAAAACAGTGTCATGTTTTACTGATGCAAGGAGTGGTACTAAGTGGTTGTGAAAATATCTATGTAAGTACGTACCTGTTTTAAAAAGCTGTTTGCAACAGATAGCATGCTTACTTGATCTTCGTAAGTCTTCGTTTAGTTTTAGATCGTGACGCAGGAATTAGTTGGACTGTCACAATATCCGGAAAGGATGGATCATTGGGCCAGCATGCAAGTCTTAAAATACATCATGATCAATGGTTTAAAATTCACTTGTTAATTGGGAGGTTTAGGTGTAAACTCCTAGATGCGGGATTTGTAACCACGGTATTCTTCTACCATAAGTGAGGGCTGATTAACTTAAGACGAGGTCACTATGTAGGTGGCTATCGGCTCTTTAAAAAAAAAAATGTACAATATTTGTTAATAATAAATAAATAATAAATTGACAATATTAATGTTGTTCTTATTTAAAGCTAAAACGGTGGATTTGAATTTAGAATAATAATTGTACATTGATGAATTATATATGCCCATTAATTCTTCATTTAAGCATCTAAGTGATAGTTTGATAATTTCAATTAGCACTTTAATTTTTAATTCGGACAAGCGAACCAAGCTAGGTAGGTATATATATAAGTGGTCTTTTATTCTAAATTTGCTACCTTTGTTGCCCATATAACAAAATCAAAGAGAGTATCCACCTCTCTCCAATTCTTCTCACCTTATTATTACTTTAATTATTACTGCCAGAAACCAATGTAGAATATATAAATATTTAAAGTACCCATATAAAAACTTTCAAAATGGAATCATGATTTTCTCTTTTAGATTTTTTAATTAATTAACTAATTAAAAATAAAGAAATAAAAAATATAAGTACGGATATACAAGTCATGATGATACTTTTTTGTTTTCTCCTTAATTTCGCTTTTTAAGGGAAAAACTTAAAATAGTAAAAATTCGGCAATGTTTTGTTTATAAAATAATTGATTTCTTCAAACAAGCCAATTCCTTTGCAGACTGTCAATACCTAAAATAGCCATCCAGTACTTAACTATAATCCTAACCCAATTTGAATGAGAATCTATATATATACATACCGGCCCACACCCACACATGACCATAAGTTAAAAGATTTCTCAACACATGATCCAAGCCCTAGCAAGTAATCGAGATGACTAGGAATATCCATCTTTCAAAAGGTTCCCTTCTCCCAGTCTTAGTCCATGCACTGTTTCTTGTAAGTTTTACAAATGCATCCCATTTTTCCGTACCCATCCAAAATCTATACGGATCTCTCAAAGGCCATACGGTTCAAGGTTTAAATGAAGTCAAGCTTTACCTCTATAGGTTTGGATACATGGGATCGGAATTTGCCGAAAAATATAGCCTTCAAAATGATGACGATCATTTTGACGAGAGCTTGGAGTCTGCCGTTAAAGCGTATCAGAAATACTATAAATTGAATGTTACCGGAAAGCTCGACTCCGCAACCATAAAGCGGATGAATGTTGCGCGATGTGGAGCGCCTGATAACGTCAACGGTCTTGCTCAACAAGAAGCAGCAGTACAACCACAATTATATCATTTTTTCCCGAACAAACCAGTATGGCCGCTTTCTAGGCGCCATCTCTCATATACCTTCAACTCCAGTGCCAAAGGCGCTCCAATGAGAATATCAAGGGGAGTTTTCGCCTATGCTTTCAAAAAGTGGGAGGAGGTAACTAAGTTCAGATTTCATGAGGCGCGTCAAGGTGAGAAAGCTGACGTAGTTATCGGATTCCACAAAGGAGAACATGGGGACGGACGCCCATTCGATGGGATTGGTGGGATTTTAGCTCATTCTTTTTGTCCCACAATCGGTGCGTTGCATTTAGATGCGGATGAGAATTTTAATCATAGACCCAAGATAGGTAATAATGAATCGGACTTTGTGTGGGTCGCAATGCACGAGATAGGGCACATTCTTGGACTAATGCACAGTTCAGAAGAAAAAGCCATTATGTTTGCTTATATGGAAGATGGATTAACCAGGAGAGCTTTGCACCAAGATGATATAATGGGCATACATGCTTTATATCCTCGTGGATAGCGCTACGGATCGAGGCACATATATGACAGTCAATATTAATAAAGAAATCACTATTTTACCCTCCCATTTGTATAGCTCAATTTGACCGCTTGCTAAATTTGTATTTATTTAGTAATTAAGGAAATGATTTTAAGTGTATTGAAATTTTTTTTTATTTTTTAAAAATCTTTAAATGTATTTAAAAAATATGAAAAAAAAAAAGAAATTACGCTGGGCATACCGCTATGCCCAACGATAAAGATGGGTGGCATAGTAGTTGCACCCTATTAATAATGGTACTGGGCAAAAGTGAATTGGCTAATTGGGCTACTTATGATTAGTTGTCATGATTTGATGAATAATTTTAGACATAAATATATATATTTTTATAGGAAATAGACATCATTTCATTCTATGAAAGAAGTTACATATGTGACTCAAGTTACAAGCCAACTTAACATCTGTTGTAAGCTTCCCCGCACACAAATATCTTTGCAACAAACATTGTCTGAACTTAAAAAAAAAAATCCAAAAAATAGAGTATCAATCTCTATATAAAACAGAGGTAAAACAATCTGCATCCAAACTCCATCCTCTAAATGAGGAGAAGTGAACATCACACCCATCCTCATAACCGGAGGAGGGAGAAACCAACAATGCTATGGATATAAAGTCCAATAACTTATTTCACTTATTTTTTCCTACAAACAAAACCAACAAACAAATACCAAAAACACACCAACAGAAATCGAAAATACACAAACAGAACCTGAAAAACAAAAAACAAAAAACAGTAATGGCGCATGAATGACACATGCCACTCTAGGAGTGAGCTGGTCGGTAAATATTTAATTTGCGGGTAAATATATAAATGCACGCAAGTACGAGATTTTTATATATAATTATACCAATAATATAATTTTCCAACATTACTATACTATCATATATGTGTTTTGCCGTCATGTGTACTAAAAGAAAATTTATTTAAGAAATCCATTAATTTATTTTAAGTTATACGCCACGAATTGTGATATATATCTCTCCTTATACTTAAAAGAGGCTATCGGTTGAAGAACAGGAATGAATAGTGTCTTTGTTTGACACTTCCTTCTTCCAATTATGTCCCACTATACAACCTCACAGCAATGACAACAACATAAGCACAAACCAACCTTATTGTAAATCATCACAAAATCACCGTAAATCATCCTAATTGTACAAAATTACAAAATCATCTTAATTGTACAAATTCACAAAATCACAAAATCAGAGCAAGGGAGAGATAAAAGCTCGGGTGGGCATGAAAGAGCAGAGGAGGTGCTGTGGAGGGCTGGTGGTGGCGTCGTGAGCTGTAGGCTGCGGATCTAGGTCGTGTGACGGCAAGAACCCCTGAGATAGAGAAAGGCTTCGTGAGAGAGGGAGGCAAATCGAGGAGCTGCGTCGTGGTGGCTGCTAGAGGCGGCATACGGTGGCGTCGTGGTGGTCCTACGGCGGTGGATGATCCCATGAAAAGGGAGGGCATGAGAGGAGCTGGGGCTTTGGCTGGAAGAAAGGAGGAAGGAGAGGGATCGTCGACGAGGGAGGAGGTTGCTAGTGGTGGTGCGGGTAGGGGTTGGCTAACGGCGGTGCTACGGGGAAAAACCTGTGCTTGTAGAAGGGCTGCGTGCATGGGACTAGGGAAGAGTTACGAGTGGTGGGTTTCATGGAAGTAGTCCACGCCGTGAGGGAAGCTCGGTGGTGGTCCACGGAGGATTTGAGTTTAGAATAATAGTTGTACGTTGATGAATTATGCCCATTCTTGTATTTTTTATTTTTATTTTTGGAAGTGAATTCTGCCCAATATTCTTGATTTAAGCTCTAAGTGATAGTTCGATAATTTCAACAAGCATTTTAGTTTTTTGGACAAGCGAACCAAGTTGGTATATATATAAGTGGCCTTTTATTGAGAATTTTCTAGAATTATTAGCTTTGTTGCCCATCCAAAGAAATCAGAGACCTCTCTCTAATTCTTCTGATCTTATTATTAAGAGAAATCAATGTAAAATATATAAACATTTAAAGTACCCATGTAAAAATGTTTAGGTCACAATGCATGAGATGGAGCACATTCTTGGACTAACACATAGTTCAGAAGAGAAAGCCATTATGTTTGCTTATGTGGATGATCGAGTTACCTGGAAGGCTTTGCACCAAGATGATATAATGGGTGGGAGGGATATTTCCCACTAGAACCATTTTGGTTGGCCCTGAGCCCAACAATGGGTCCCGGTCTAGCCCAAGCACCACTACTCCAAGGCCCCAAAGTTGCCCAAAGGGGTCCAGCCCTCAAGATCACATTAGAGAAAGAAGAATGAAGGATGTAGGAACCGTACACAAAGGACGGATGGGACCCACCGACTCTGGCCTTCCCTACAATACCTAGAATCAAGGAATTATGTCAGTAGATTAATAGAAGAGGCAAACGACCCCCCACGCCGGGACTCGCCTTGAGAGCCACGTTGCATTAATGATGTCATCCCAGGATCCATGTCGCATTAATGACCCTGTTTCAGAAGACTACATCACATTAAATGCCCAGACTATTACAAACATGGGCGGGATGGTTTAACCCTAACAAAGGGAGCAAAATGTCCCCTAGGGACTTCGTATAAAAGCCACATCCTAAATACAAAGAACTCTCTCTGAACTCTAAATACTGAAGCTATCATAATAAACAGGAGGAGACTAACTTAAGCATCGAAGGCTCCCCAGACAACCCCGTGCCCACTTTCTTCTTTGTGTTTATAGGTAAAGATCCCGGCCCAAGTTGCTAGAAGTTTATCCATGCGTATAAAACACGACATTAACGATATTGGGCATACATGTTTTATATCCTCGTGAATAGCGCCATTAATTATGTACGTTGGTTTCGGAGGCCCATGACTCAAATAATAATGGTGCGAGGCAAAATTGAATTATTCCATGCCATATATGGCTAAATGGGCTACTTATGATCAGTTGTACATGATTTGATGCAGAATACCACGAGATATGAATTTGCACGTAAAAATGCATGCAATTAAGTACGAGAATGTTACAAGTAGATGTTTTTAATTCTGCCAATGATATTATTTTTCAACATCACTTCCGCTTTATAATCACTGTTTTGCCGTACGTAAGTGCGTGTGTACAAACTAAGCAGAAGATTAATTAAGAATTCAGTTAATTAAATATATAGTTTCAAGTTATACGTCGCGAATTGTGATATATATACTTTTTTCCGCCACTCTCAACTTTGCCTATCATGAAAAGAACTTTGCCTAAGTCGGTCTGTGTTTGAGCACGTGGGAATTAATGTGGTACTAACGTTAGCTGGATCCAGATTCCTTGAGTACTGAAGATGCATAAGTTTTGAGGGATCTATCCTTAGCTACGTTTGAATCGAGATGATTTCAGATTATATTTTAATATTAGTAGTGAAAAAGTAATAAAAAAATAATAAATAACAGTAAAAAAATAATAAAAATAAAAAAAAATACTTAAAAACTTTTAAAATTCTTAAACTGCTAAATGGTGTTACCAATTTGGTTATTTAATTTATATTATTTTTATTATAAAATAAATATAACGAATCACATAAAATTATATTAATTTATGAGTTTATTTTTATAAAAAAATTTTAAATTAATGTGACGGTAGCAACACTTTTCTTTTCAAATTCTATGATACAGATGATCAGATGATCCTGTCATATCTCCAATAAAAGCTACGTTAAAACTTAATACTACTTATAACAACACAAGTACTAGAAAGCAATATTTTGGAAAATTACAAATATTGACGTGTCAATATTTTAACCATTTAATTAGAAAACAATGTAACGGTTGAGATTTAAACAAAACTACGTATTAGAATACCCTACAAATTTTGGGAGATCTTAATTACCAAGAAAAATTGGTATATAGAACTTCCTTTTTGACGTTATCTTTCCCATTTTACCTTCAGCGCATAAACCATATATGTTCCCCAGTAAATTGCAAATTCTAACCCCTGTAACCATCCACTGTTACTTAGATGTCAATTAAGCTGGATCTGTTTGTGCAGTTTGGTCATGGTTGTTGAGTTCAGGTTAGTTAATTCGATTACAGATTACTTAGTCAAATTATATATATGGAGCTAATGGCGGCATTCCCCATTTTGAAGAGTATATACTGATAAAGCCCAACTTCCGAAACAGATTAAGCTTGGTTGTGCCTAGCTACGCTTCGTTTGGTTTCCAAACCTATCTCAACTCATCATTACAACTTTTTCAAATTTCAACATAAAATATAATAAACAATTCAAATTTTTCAAATCTCAAAATAACAATAATATTAAAAAATATTATTCTAACAATATTTTATCATCTCAACTCAACTCAGTTCAACATCTAAATGCAACCTTAATTAAGATCGTGCATATAATTAAGATGCTTCTGTTTGCGTGAATATATAGTTGGGGTACTAAGCTCAATAGGTTTATAGGATTTAATTTCGATAACAACCGTCCTGAATTAGATTTGAGTCTCCTAAAGTTTATGTCCGTATTTCGAGCTCCAGAACCCTAGGGTTTGTATTAAAATGGATGGATCCAAACCTTAGGCCGGTTTGTAAGTATTAGATAATTACATAATATAGGTCATACAATGTTTGTTTTTGAAGTTTAATGTTGTTTTAAAAATATGCTTAATCAATTATAGAGATGAGAAGTGTTATAGTCATAAAGAGATCTTACAAAGTAAATTCAGAAACTGATCATATGGTTCTATGTGATACGTTATATCTACTTTACAATAAAATTAATTTTACACTCTAACATATTACATCGTGACAAATCATATTTGTGGAATCTATTGTTGGTTTATTTTTTTAGAATCTATTTGTGATTAAAACATTTTGTCTCGTTATAAATACTATGTTTAGCACTTAATGTGTCTATCTCAATATCTCTCTCACCCTAAACCTAAAAGTTTGGACGGACAATCTAGAACATATAAATTAATCCTTGAGATTCATTAAAAAAAATCCTTGAGAAGTGCACAATTTTTGCCTCATATCGAGTTATAATAATTGGTCTTTTATTTAAATGTCATATAATAAAAGCTGAAAATTTCATAGCCTTCGGCCCTTTACTGTGGCTTGTGGTCATATATCAACGCCCAATATTAGGTGGGATCTTATGTTATGGGCTAAAAATCACGGGGTATGGAGTGTGCTTTACTTACCAATAACATTTTATTTTATTTTTATAGACCAATAACATTTTAAGCCACGACCAACTCACTCAAGAAGGGCTCCAAAATTCCAAATCAAATGGTAGACTATCTCACCAAGTTGGCACTTTTATTCAAAAATAATGCTAGTATCCACTCTCATTTTGTCTTTTTATTTTAACAATTCATATATATATATATATATTTTTTACTTACTGATTAAAGAAATGATTATAAGTGTATTGATATATTTTTTATTTTTTAAAAATATTTAAAAATGTTAAAAAAATATAAAAATAAAAAATAAAAAAAGATAAATTTTACATAGGCAGCACGCCCTATGATCACTACTGGACGTAAGCCTAGCATCACTTTTTATTTAATGAGAAGTGTTATATATGTCAACCACTATTCACCCTCATATCCGACATCTGAAAACTTTTTTTTAATAGGATGTGGAGTGTGGGATAATTAATAGTAATTGATGTATAGATTAATTTTTATTTAATATATGATTATAATGTTTTTTTTTTTGGCAGCAGAGCAAGTTTTCACATAAAAAAAATCTAGTTATAAGTGATTCTACGTACTAATACGGGCATCCATTCAATGTGATTGGTCAAAAAATAAATTTTATTAAAAATAGTACTAATTTAAATTTAAAATATGAATACAACATAATTAATACACAAACTTATTTATATATAACAAAACCCTTTAACATGACCTCAGTGTGTTTAGCATGTCAGTAAAAGTACCTATAAATAATTTTTCTTTAAAAAAATATTAATTGCAATTCTGTCTTCGCTGATCCTAGTTACGCCGTGTTTGGTTCGTGCAATTACAATGGAAGGAAAATGTCGGCCGTAGGACATCACGCCGCCATATGAACGAATTGGCCCAACACAAAAAAAACTATAAAATGTAAATAAATAAAACTTTTAAAATTTCCCTATAAATCGTGATATTTTAAATATGAATAATTTTATCTTTTATTTTTATTTTTTATTAATACGAGGATATGACTAGAAAATTTTAATTAATTTTATATGAATAAAATATAAATAAATATGATGTGTAAAATGTAAGATAATAAATACCAAACTCTTTAAATATAAGATCTGACTGCTGATAATATTAATTATTATAAATAATTAATGTGAGAGATGAATTAATTTCTATCAATATTAATATTTAATTATTAATATTAATAAAGGTATATGACATTTGACCAGAACAAATTGCTATCGTCGACAAAGGACGGAGCCAAAATCCTGGAATAAGATTAGAAGTGACAAAAAAAAGAAAAGTAGGTAGTTGGCAATTTTCTAGCGTCTCAGGAGAGGAATTTTCAAAACATTCAATTCGCGTTCTTTGATTTTCAAAGGCGACGCGCTTCTGACGAAGAAGGTGCATTCTTCATTCGTATCTCTTCAATATCTGTGCTCTTGGAGTCTGTTCGATCGAAAACAATTTCATGGCTGTTGCACCTAGCGCTCGAGCCCATTCGTATGGTCAAACCGAGATTAACTGGGATAAGTACGTCTCCTTTTTCTTCTTTGAATTTTGTTTCCTTTCGTCAACGCGTTTTTTTCTCGTTATTACTATGTTTCTTTCGATTTTCTTTGTGAAATACGTTTGATTTATTTGGTTGCTGAGGAAAGGGGAGAAAGAGAAAAGGGGAAAAAAATTCAATTCCATCCTTTCCCGTTTGTTTGGTTATCTCATCAAAATGTTTGTTTAAGCTTAGGCTTAGAATTTCTGAAAGCGAGGAGTTAGAAGTTCCACGGAGTTGTAAGATTGTTTTTTTTGGAGGAAAATGATACCAAGATATCCGCCAATATCTGGTAATGGGGAGAGGTTTCATTTCAATCTCAAGTGTATCTGTTAAGTCAACAAGAGATGTAAGATACACTGTATACTTTGAAGTAATTGAATGAATATTTTTGCATATCTGAAGCACATATGCAAACTTTTAACATAGTTGAGGAATATCTTGTTATCAATCAACTTGAATTGAATAAATCAAATTGATATGGTTTCGATCACATTGAGTTTGTGCATAACAAAAGCTGTCAAGTGAAGCCATCGTTAAGTAAGTTCTAACATGAAAAACTCTCCCTTGGCAGTGGGTTGTAGTTCATCCTGAAGTTTTCTGTCATCCTGCCTGTTTCTTTTATGCAATCATTTATAAATATATTTAGGCTTATAAACATAGAAATTCATTTCTGACTATTGCATACTTGGTAGTTATATCCTTTCACATAGCCAATCCCAAAATCCAAGATAAAGCAGGAGGGTTGTAATATGTTGAAAGTCAGTGTAGAACTTTTGTCAAATTTTATGAACTTTGATTGTATTTAATAAGTCTTAGTTGAAAGATGTATTTTCATATAACAAAACACGCATGCACACATCTTTTTAAGTCAGTTACGCACTACTACGAGCATAACCATCAGACTATTATATATGAAGATGGATTGTCTCTCTCCTGTTTTATTACTTAACTGTGGATTTAAATTCTCACAAGGTTTTGAACTCACTGGTTGTACCCCACTTCGCAGGCTTGACAAAACTAAGTTTTATGTCGTAGGAGCTGGCCTCTTTACAGGAGTTACTGTGGCACTTTACCCAGTCTCTGTTGTGAAAACCAGGATGCAGGTCTCATCAAAGGATGTTGCGGAAAAAAATGCTTTTTCTGTCATCAGGGCCATGCTAAAAGCAGATGGGGTTCCTGGTCTATACAGAGGATTTGGTACAGTCATAACTGGTGCAATTCCTGCCAGGATCATTTTTCTTACCGCTTTGGAGACCACAAAAGTGGCTGCCTTAAAGATGGTTGAACCATTTAAATTATCTGAGCCTACAGAGGCAGCCATAGCGAATGGTTTAGCTGGCATGATAGCATCCCTATTTTCTCAGGCTGTGTTTGTTCCAATTGATGTGGTATGTAGGCTCTAGATCATATTGTTGGATGAGCATTTTTTGGTCTCTATACCGTGTAAAAATTTCTTTGAGGGTTGGCAAATCATCGTCTGATATTTGTTTTATAATTTTTTTGGAAATGCTATTTAGAGTTTAGCCTAAAGGTTACTGACAAGTAAAGCAAAAAAAATGCTGATTTCCTCAATTTTGTACTTTTCAGGTTAGCCAAAAGTTGATGGTACAAGGATATTCAGGCCACGCTAAGTACAGTGGGGGTCTGGACGTTGCTCGTAAGGTTATAAAATCTGAGGGCATTCGGGGATTATACAGAGGGTTTGGTCTATCTGTTATGACTTATTCCCCATCTAGTGCTGTATGGTGGGCAAGTTATGGCTCAAGCCAACGCTTGATCTGGAGGTGAGACATAGTAATATGTTGAAAGAGCTTGTTCACCTTAAGAGCCAGTCCAAATAATAAACTTTTCTATTGTCTAAGTTGGCATCAAATGTTTTGTACCTTCAGATTTTAGGTTTGGTATATCCAATAGATGACCCCTCCTTAGTTATTCTCATTTACTTCTTGAGGGGCAAACCAAAACTGAAATTACATGTCCCTAGGTTTGACTTGGTGGGCTTCAAATTCCAATTTCTTATTGGAATAGCCTAATGAATTAGGAGGCTACGATTGGTCTTAACCCCTAGGGGTTGGCTCAAGTGGTAAAGGCCTTGGGATTGGGGGTATGCTCCCCCCAGGTCCAAGGTTCAAATCCCCTTGGGTCNTTCAAGCTACTGGTGGAATTATTGCGGGAGCTACAGCATCTTGCATCACAACCCCATTGGACACCATCAAAACCCGCTTACAGGTATTCATAAACCTAGTTCCATTGAACCATATTCTTCTATCTCGATGAGTTTCATTAGACTTTGACTGCTAAATATGCCTTTGGTTGGTTATAATTGAAAATTTAGTGTTAATTTTGCTAAAAAGAATTAATTATCAAAAAAGAATTTGCTAAAAAGAATTGTTTGCTCTTATGTTTTCCATTAACGAATGAAATTTATGTATAATTGATAATTCTTTACCAATTTTCCAGGAAACAATACTGATTGTGTGTGTGTTTTTTTACGTGGTTTCCTGGTTTATACCCATGCTTGAAGGCTTGTCAGTTGCCACTTTAATTGCATGTGTGCCGTATATTTTTCCATAAGGATATGGTAGCTATTGCTATAGCTCATATCGGTTTTTCTTTACCATTAAGATAAACATAGGGTTACTTCCCAGGACAGAAAAGCTTGGTCATCAATTTTCCCAAACTTTCACCCACCATTCTAATATTTTCCCCTGCAATTTTACTTCAAGTCATTCAAATCAA
Source organism: Pterocarya stenoptera (assembly GCA_003123785.1). Taxonomy (NCBI): domain Eukaryota; kingdom Viridiplantae; phylum Streptophyta; class Magnoliopsida; order Fagales; family Juglandaceae; genus Pterocarya; species Pterocarya stenoptera. Next base: position 68,748 of record QEOT01001745.1, read on the forward strand.
GGTATGGAAAGGACATGTAGGAAAAATAAGTTTTATTACTATGTAAAATCTTTTCACAAGTATTCAGTACAGGTCGGCATATACCCAATTTGTAACGCTAGTTCATTGCTAGCTATTTATTACTGAATAAAATTGTGCTTGCAAATTTATGCCCCCACGCATGTATTACTTCTTTTTCAAATGTATTTGCTTCAAGCATTTAATTCCTTTGCTACTTTTTCTCTTGGGAAAATAAATGCCCTATAACCAAGCTTGTAAAAGCTTTTATATTTGCACATACACACACACGGATGGAACTTTTAATACACAACCTTCGAGTTTCTGATGTGTTAACATTCACTATATAGTCTATAGACCTCATTATTCTCAAATATAGCCAAAATAAATACACTGTTGACCTGGTGCTCATTTTCATTTGATCAAGTTTGTGCTTATTGTTTTTGTTTTAACTCGTGGTTCTGCACTATAATAGGTGATGGGACATGAAAAACAAAAAACTGCAAGACAAGTTGTTAAAGGCTTGATTATGGATGAGGGTTGGATAGGTTTATACAGAGGATTGGGTCCAAGATTTTTTAGCATGTCTGCTTGGGGAACCTCAATGATATTGACTTACGAATATCTGAGTAAGACTCTTCGCTCCATTTCACCATTATTCTGGAGTAAACAGATTTTAAGATAATGAAGTGAAAAGGCTAATGGACTCAATCATTTCTGTCTTCTATTTTCTTGAATTTAACTAAATGGATCTCAATTGTCACTAATCACAAGCATTGGAATTTGGAACTCAACAGAAAAAAAAAAAAAAAAAAGTTTGAACTCACCCAGTGGACCCTGACTTTCTGATTATATTCCAAATTTTTATTTCTTTATTTTCCTGTAATTCTTGAGCATATAAAGGTATTAACCTTGGATATAAATGTTGGTATCGCATGGTGTTGTAACTTTTTGTGGCCATGTACTTTCTGGACTGTCTCTCAATGGTTGCCTTCACCTGGTTTAGAGCAATTGGACAGTTACCAAACCAGCTTTCCTTGGCTCAGTTTCTAAAGTCTTCTCATATAATTCTGTTGCTTTAACCCCAAGAGGTGTCGTATTGGTCTTGGGCAAGCCATATAAACCAGATGTCCTAGGTTTGAAACTCCGGATTTACACACTTGGAGCCGTATAAACCGAACGTCCCCTTGAATTACTTAATGTGCACTTGTGGGAAACTCCTTGCTGAGGACCTGTACACCCCCATGATTATTCGGCACTGTGTTGCAGACACCCGGTGCCAATAATTAATATATATATCATTATATTGCTTGATTTTCGCTCTTCTGCTCATGTAATCTCATCAGTTTTGATATTGTCATCTCTATGAAATTGCTATTTCCCTTTTCATATGTGGGCTTTCCAAGAACTATGTTGCACTCTGGCATCATGTTTACATAAGTTTTTAAACACTTAGCTTCTGGTTATCTTTAAAATACATGCTTGTTATTCTAGGGGGTGAACAAAGAAAATTCAGATCTATAATATTCTGCAGATGGTGAGTTCCTGTTGGATAACCCAAATATGGCTTAGGAAGGAATCCTGACAGCGGGGTGCCTGTTGGTGACTTCCACACAGACATCCAAATTCCTACTAGGCCACTTAAATATGAGAATTGGGGAAGCATAATTTGTAAAATGATAAATATTGGCTTAGGATGACAATAAAATGGAAAATAAAGAAGGAAAATCTTGATCTCAGCTCAGGTCATTGATAAAAATGCTGTTTGTTATTGATTAGAACAATCATGTGTCATACTGAGTCTATGGATGGATGGATGACCATTTCAATGATATAATTCTTATGTCGCATCTCACCGCTTGAGATTATTTTATGGTTAACTAGTGTATGCAAAATATGTTTTTAATGGTTACTGTAATGTGGCTTTAAAAATGGTCGGTATTAGGGTACAAACGGGAATCATGTGGTATAATTATTGTACGTTTTTTTTTTAGAAGATTTTAGTCAGCCTTCTTTCAGGAACTAATATAGGCAGCATGTAACTTACAGATATATTACCGATGACAATTTCTTTGTATCATGAGAAACTACAGGGCGCACAATCACACACTCGTATGAATGTATTTATTAGTGGTCAACTTCAATGGTGAAAAATAAAACATCATTCATGGTTCCAGCCTCTCTTTCTCTCTCTCCCTCCATTCCCTAATTATCAATCTGATGGCCATCCTTATACTGTGATATATTTGTGCCTCAAAATGTAAATACAATTCAGGCGTATTCTGCAAAGCAAAGCAAGGAAATGATTTTTCTCCATTTTCTTTATGTTGTTGGGGTTTCAGACCTTTTTCTGGATCAATGCATATTTCTCTCTCCATTCCCTATTTTTCTATATTTTGCATGTGACACATATTTGCAAGGCTTATTCTTTTGGAATCTATGTTACTGTGTGGACACAATCTCTCTCTGTCTGTCTGTCTGTCTCTCTGTCTCTCTTTCTCTACAGCCATATACAATCACTTTTTATGTATATATGTATATACACATGTATTTATGCTCAATCTAAGCTTATTTTATTGATTGTCTTTTCAGAGCGCTTGTGTACTATAGAGGAATTGTGATGTACTACTAGTCTACAGCCTTGCTTCTTTCCGGCATGAGAGGTTAGCGATGCTGGGTCAAAACAGGCTGGGATTCAGCGTTTTGTTGACAATGGTGGTTTTTGCATCACTACAATGCTTATCGTGCTGTAGGGTTCCAGAACCAGAATTGCTGATACTGAAGCCCCTGGTTATTTTTTGATTAGGAAGCCCATATTGCGGCTACCAGAACTGGATTACTTTACTAATTATTTTTGGATCCTTCTAATTTTCGGCCTGGATATTTGTTAATTACTTTTCTGATAAAATTGAATCAAGTTGAGTACGAGGCAGCTAGCAAATGTATTCATTGGCATAGGAAGTGGTGTATTCTTACAGCAAGAGAGATATCTCATTAAATGCAAGTAATTTTGATTTCAGAGATCTAGTTTTTCTTCTTTTTTGTTTCTGCTCTCGTCAATCTGAGATATTAGATATATACCTGATAATTACTCGGTTCTTATGTTGGGAATTGTCTGGCTCGTATGTAATTGCAGAACAGGCTGTTAGCCTAGAAATAGCAGTAAATGTATCATGATTTATGAAGACCAAATGTGTTCCGGTTGGCTGCTTGGTACTTTTAACACCTAAGAGGATTTTCCACTGCAGCGTCGTGCTCACGTTTGTCTTTGGTATTTGGTACTGCCTCCATTGTAGCTTTCTGTTGCCTGGCTTCTGAACAGAGTTTCATATCATTTTGAAAACGGTGTCTAAAGAAACCCTTGGGTCGAACAACGCAGTCCCAATCAAGCCTCACAAACTTGGGGAAGTTCCATCTCGATTCACCCATCCAAGAAACGGGTGGAATCGACAATATCAAGTGAATAACGACAGGCAAACCCGAACTGATTTATGAATAGCGCGGGAGTCCTCTCAAGGCAATGAACTAACCATAACGGACTCCTAAATTCTGAGTGTCGGGATGCTCTTTTTCCCCGTGATTGCCGCAAACGTGCCAGTTGTTGGGCTAAGATCAAACCCTTCTCAGATCTCTCCTGCTGCCTCGACCTCGAAACTTCATCCATGGAGAATACAGCTGAAAACAATGCATTTGTAGGAATATCCCGTTCTTGTTTCCAAAGACCACATTTGTTGGCAGAACGTTAAGAAAGAGCTGCAATCAAAGCCTAACTAGTGCCGAGATGAAAGGCAACTACATGCAAAAAGCACTCCAATGGGATTCTGTTGGTTCTAAGAATTTTATTTTTATAATAATGCAATTATTAATGGAGAAGTCGTACACCGCAGATTAAAATTGCATAATAACTTATAAAGAATGATAAGCCAGCAGAAAAACAAAATAGAAGTCATCACTTATACTCTTGACAAAAATGAAACATCATCCGTAAATGTGTTACTCTAGCACATCTTCAACAAAGAAACGAAACCTGGTATTTTAGCACCTAATGTAGTGATTAGGACTAGGGAGAGGTCCCCACAAACTATAACCATCTGTTGGGATGCTGTTCGTATTCCTTAACTCAAAATTAGGTCCTCATCTTCATTATCGTCCTCATCACCGTTATCATCCCTTCTTTGCTCAGCATACTCCTCAAGTGATGCAGAAGGAAATAACTCCCCAACCTTGTTTTCTTTGCTAGTTGCCATTTTTTCTGAACTTTTAGATTGATCTCTGTTCATCTGGTGCAATAAAAAGATTAGAAACCACACATGTTAGAAGAAAAAAATGGCCGACATGCTCAATTGAGTGTAAACATGTAATATATACCAGTAAAACAATAACTAGGAAAGACTACAAAACCAGAGATACCTGTAAGAACTTAACAATGCACAGAGAACAATATTTCCTATAACAACTTGCCGGTGGTTGAGCTTATAACAGCCATGTTATTAGCTATGAAAGTTGTAGCTGGTTCATATAAAAGGGTAAGAAATGATTGGTTCATTTTTTACTCATGGATGGTCTACCGTTCAAATTAGGATAATAGCAATGTTCTATTTTTTCTTCCCCACTAAAAGGCAAGAAAAATAATATTTTGATAGTATGAATAACATTCTATAGCAATTCTGTGCTCCAAGTTGTTTATATCCCCTCAGAGAGGTCTTTTTGCAACTATAAGGATAGATGCATGTTGACTGGGTTCCTCCATGTTTTGATGAGTCATCTTCTCCCAGAAACGAACCTTGGCCTACCACGCAAGAAGACCACAAGCTAACTCATACCTTAGTTGGATATCCCAGTGGGAGGAACCCTCGATAAATCAAACAGACAACATATGGCTACAGCCCTCATTATCTCATTACTGATCTATGAAGAACCAAGCTGATCAAAGGAGACTGCAATTGCCCAAGGAATTCATACAGCTTCTTATTTTCCCAGTCTTTTTTATTAGCAACAAATTTTGGACTGTTAGGTATTCTCTGACTGCCTAGATCAATAAGCTCAATAAAATCTTATAGCCATAAAAAACATGTTTCCTTTTCCCCTGTCCTTTGGTGGAAGAGTTTACAAGCATATTATTATCGTACAACTACAAAGACGCCAGGAAAAAGAAACTACAAAGGCAATTTTGAACCTAGAAGTTTCGTGCAGAAAGAAACATTATCCTGATTAAGCTTTAGTATGCTACCAATTATAATCTCTTGGAAAATGGTACCGCATATCAAATTATATAAATTATTATCTAAAAACTGTAAATTACTTGCCCATAAAAGATTGGTGATATAAGGATTTTATGAATAAATAAAATTCGCATTGTTGAGTTAAAGTGTGTTCTCAACCCCTATACTACACAAGAAAGCACAACCGATTGAACTGAAGAGCAATGTAGAGTTTCTATATAAATAAAAGAAAACAAATATCAGAGCTGAAAAATATTGTTTTATAGAGCTTACAGCCCGTAGCAGAGTCCTCCGGTCCCTTTCTCGAGCATTCTTAATTGCCTATAACAAAATCACACAGACCCTTGAATTATCTTCCAAAATGCTAAATCAAAACCATATCTTGAGAAACGCATTAGTGACAAGAAAGTAACCTCGTCAAGCGACTTTTGCTCGGCCTCGACTTCCGAAGAATCTCTACAAGAAAAAAGGAAAACAACATAAACAAGATTTCATATATATATATAAATGCATATATATTTTTTTGATCAGTATATATAAATACATATATATTATCAGTAAACAAAGTATTATTAATGATATAGATAGGCATAGCCCAAGTACACGGCGTATATGATTCAAAGACATGCTTTCAAACAAAACCTTCCAACTATACGGCTCACACGGCAACGACACTTTGCACAGACACTTTGCTCCTTCGCACAACCTACGTCCGAATCAATCCAATGCCTCAATTAAACAAAACCCAACAGCCCCGAAAAAAAAGGCGTATAATTTGTTTGTTCCAACACAAAATATTAACTTAAATGCTTTTCTCGGGAAAATAGATTCTATTGAACCAAACGGAGCTAAAATAATTCAAAAGGGGAAACCAACCAGGACAGAGATTATGGTAAGCCTGACGAACGGCTCGTTTCGAACATTGCTGACTGTAAACATTTAATTCAACAAGTGCAATTACAATTAAATCACTTGCCCATTTAAAACGAAAATAGGAAATAAAATTCAAATATTAGGAAAAAAAAAAAACCATTTGGCCGGCTCGGCGAGGGGCTTGTACTTGCCGTAGCGGCGCTTCCAATCGATCTGTTCTTTACAACGTGGACAAACCCCTGTGATCTCTGAGAAGGGCCTAAACTTTCCCCCAACTTCCTGTTAAAAAAAAAAAAACTATTTTTTCTTCAGCCAGTGTAATCGAAAAGCAGTATCTAAATGAGTGAAACTCCTTTTTGTTTAATTCTGTTTTCAGCTTTCAGAAATAAGGAAGAAAGGGATGATGGCATGTAATACCGTTTCGTTGATTTTGTGGCCGGCCTTGGGTTTCCAAGCGTATTTGTTTTGGTGCTTGGGGGCGCCGTGCTTGTTGCTCATCTCTTCGCTCTCTGCGGCCTCCGTTAGTCTGTTTTACATATTCTGGGTCTTTAGCAAGATGATGACCTATGTTTCATGTTAGCTTCATGAACGGCACGCAGTTTATGTTATTCGGGGACTAAACGCCATGTCGCAATAATATTAAGATACTAATGACTTGTTTGGTAAGTAAGATGATCTAATTCCATTTTATCTCATCTAAAAATTTATCATAATTTCCTTCTTAAATACAAATGATTTTCAAATTCAAGTTTTCAACTTTTTCATCTAATCATTACAAATTTCTCAAACTTCCAAACATAACACAAAAAAATACATTTTCAAATTTCAAAATAAAAATTATATTAAAAAATTACATTATAACAATATTTTGATTTGAGAAATGCTAGTCGTCCAGCTCTAACGTCCTGATTATGTATCCTGCTCGGCGTGGCAAAACACATTCTGAACAAATATTCATTTTAAAACAAAACAGAAGGCAACGGTTCCCTCGTCTCCCTCCTGCTCACTACTGCTCTCCCACACCCACGCCGTTCGACCTCTTCAAACCGAACTCATCTTCCCTCCCTCCATCTCCTACCTCATCTCTGACCTCCATCAAGAGCATACAGTTTTTTTTTCCTTCCTTCGCTCCCAGACCAGACCCATCCAGTTCGGCCTCCCCTTGCGAGGCATTTTGCCGTCCCCAGCCCCACGATTTCGAGACCCACCAGTTCGTGGTCCCCTCTCAGCCATCTCTTCGAAGGATCCAAGGTTTGCAATTTTTTTTTCTTGCCCAGTCGATTTCCCCTGCACTCCCAGAATGTGAATTTCCCTTTCATTTTTTTGTGATTTGTCTGGTATTTTTTTTTTTTTTTGATTGGCTGAGTTATGTTGCAGTAGCATGTTATGATCCTTATTTATTGTACTAAGGAAGTGAATGGAAATGGAATGATGGAGAAATTTTTGAAATAAGGGATTGCAGTTTACATGTTTGTGAAAATGCCTGTAGAAATCGAAAATGGAAATCTCATGCCAAATTCAATGTGTTTGAAGCTTCCTTAATGTAATATATAATCCTTGTTTGGATCTACTTAATTCACCTGAGATGAGAACTTTAATGGACACAAATATGACACTATCTTCATCAGATTTGAGTAAGGCTGGACCATCGTGTTCACATGATATAATACTTTAGTGTGGCTAAACCCTAACATTCATTCCTGTTGAATTTAATGCTATTTAGTTATTTTATTACGTTCACATGGCAGTTTCTCACGCAATGGCAATTTTAACTAACTGAGAAGGAACTAAATCCCCAGTTTTGGATGCCAAGTGTCTAGTGAAATTCAGAATATTGAGTACAAGGGTATAGATAGATTTAATATTGATAATAATCTGAGTCACAAATGGTTCTTTTTTTGCTCTTCAAATGATGACTTTTTTGCAAGAAAAGATGCGGATGAGGTAGTTGGAAAGCCTCCGTCAATGCTCTTTAAAGAATGGTAGTCAACTTGGCACACATATACAACTAAATGCCATGAGCTAGTTGCCCTTGATGTGGCAGAAAATTTGCATTCAATCAAAACTGGAAGTGAATTGCAAGTAAATATGGATGTTAAGATCTACGACACGGAGTCTGAAGAAAGCGATCTGTTCAAACAACACTTTGGCAGTTTATCAACAATATGTAATATTTGTTTAGGCTTGTTTTTTGGAAAATTCTAAAACAATATGTAATCTTTGAAGTTAAATGTAATTTCATGTAATCTTGTGTGGTTGTGTAGTATTGGGTAATCTCAATCTATCCAATTAATAGCATATGTTCATTATGATATTACATCAACAAAGAGTTATAAAAATGATGATTACAAAAACAGGTTCAATACAATCCCAAAATTACAATTAATGATCTAAACACGGCAATACAAAAACAGGTTCAATAATATCCCAAGATTACAATATAAAATCTCAAGTACAAATTTGTGCAATCGCCTCTAGCAATAAAAAAGCACTAAAGTCCTGATGGAAAGTCTCCGTAATGTTGTCCTATAGGGGCATAAAAAAATATTGTCAGTGGCAATGTAATTACAAAAAATATTATGAAAATATTTTAATTTTACATTACCTGTGAGTGATGCGTAGTTGAAGAAGTTGCGAAAAATTCCAGCGCATGTGTCCAAACTTGACTTTGTTGATCCTAGTGTTAAAAGTATAATTTAAAAATAAATTAAATAAAAAACAATAAAACATTCAAGACCAAGTGAAATCGCAAATTTAGTATACAAAATTAATAAAAATGAATCTCAGCTTGGCTGTTATGCAATCGCCTTTTTGTACTGGTTTTCTTAATACTTTTCTCAGCGATGTACACTTTTCTCTTAGATGGTGGTCTTCCCTTACTCCGAACTACTAAAGGACTAAGAACTCTAGGGGTCGAAGCCTCCGTCGAAGGAGTTGTATCAACTGTGTTGCTAGTATCATGATCAGAGATACCATGGTACTGTGTTTTCAACTGTTCTATTTGACTAATTAATTTAACACACCTGCTATCAGCCTTTGAAGCATTGGAACACAGTTCATAGAAGGAACTTTGGATCCTATCGTACCTTTGTGAATCGTCAATGCTGGTAGTGTCATAACTACTTTTCACGAATGTGTATTTTTGCTTAATATCTTTCCTCCACCGATCCAAGATGTATTTTGAAGGTATTGTATGTTAGCCCATCTGAGTTAAGACATAGAGAGCGTGTCTACACAAAATACCCCGAAACTCAAATAACTTACAACTGCATTTCACATCAAGGGGATCTTGATCAACTTATACGTTAAAGGTTACACGTTTTAATAAGTCATTACCAACTTGAACTTCATCCACAACAACAAATGTATATCTACCATCCTCACACCCCATCTCCTTAGTAGTCAAATATAGAAATCTTTGTAATTCCTCTTGTACCTCTTTGAATTTAGCAAGAGTATATGCACTTTGAAATTGCTTTTCAAGAGGATAGCGACTGATGCAAGGAATGTCTGTGTTAAAGGACTTGAAGTTAGCAATTGCTTCATTCTCTACCTTCCTCTTAAGGGCCGAATCATACTGGTCAACAAATTACTTTAGAGTAGTTCTAGAGTGAACGTAGTCATCAAAAAATGCATTCATTCCTTCACTTCGCTGTGTGGTTGACATTCCTGCCCAGAATGTGTCTCTAACATAGGCCTGCACGCAATAATGTTGATCACTATACAATGATACTAATCATGCATTATCATGCAAATCATATGTATTGAGTATACAACATCAATGTTCATCAAACTCATGCTGACTGAAAGAGTCATATACGCGCCTATGTAGGGTACTCTTGATTTCTCTGTATCGACAATGTTAGCCAAATTTCTTAGGAAGCTTTTTCATTATATGCCACAAGTAGAATCGATACCTAGAAGTTGGAAACACCCTCGAGATTACAATTTTCATGGCCTTGTCTTGGTCTATGATGATTGCATTTGGCGGTTGGTTATTCATACACTGCAACCATGACTGAAATAACCACTCGAATGCATTTGCATTTTCACTAGATATCAATCCGCACCTGAGTAGGATTGACTGCTCATGGTGATTCACACCCACAAACGGTGCAAAAGGCATTTTATACGCATTAGTCAGATATTTTGTATCAAATGTAATCACATCCCCAAATGATTCATACATAGCTCTACAACGGGTGTTTGCCTAAAACACATTCTTTAACAACATCTCATTGTCAATGTCAATCTTATAATAAAACTCCAGATTTCTTTTTTGCATATCTTCCAAATAGTTACATAGAGCTATGCCACCTCCAAACCCGAGGCAAAGTTGTCGTGCTTTGTTAATGTAGTTTTGACACTCATTCTTCCCGAATGTTACATTCTCATAACCCCCGCCTCAACAACCATAGACTTAAAATTTTTGGACAACCTTATTTCATGCATTGTCATTTATTTCAAGCCTCTTAGCGACACGAGCATCAACCTTCTTAAAGTATCTGAAATGTCTTGCCTTCCCCAGACTACAGGGGTGGGTGTGATCTAATATCACCTTAGATATAGTATATCTACCTTCAATATTTAATACCGCATTAATCCTAGCATTACATTCTAGCTTTATTGTTTGTCTTGGTTTCATAACATTGGCAACCGTACTCTTCGATGTGCCTCCTCGCGCGCAGGCCAAGCAAAACCATCTTACTATCCCATTGTCTTCTTGTTTAATATTCCTTTTGAATACCCTAAACCCATTCTTCTTACCATACTTCATATAAGAAGCATGCACTTCTTCTATAGATGAGAATTGCATGCCAACCGTAGATTCTTCAATAATTTCATCACCTCCAATTTCCTTATCAATTTTTATCTCATCACACTCATTATTTGAAAATTCTATATCGGCATCCATTGCAACGTTCAAATTGTCTGCAAATATACAACATGTGAAACAAGGATATTAAAATAAAACTTTATAAAAATAACATCATGAGGGAATCTTGGTGCTTGTGTTCAAATTTGTTTTTAAATATCTACTAGTATAATTTACCTTCTTAAATTTTGCCGTTAACTATTCCTTTTTTTTGTTCTATTCTTAATTTTGAAGTGAAATATAGAATGCAACAACTTCATGTCTATGTATGCTTCTCTACTATTAATAATTTTATGTACTGCAAATTTTTAGCCGTTAAGTTTATTAGTAATTTTGTACTTGTGAAGAAAATATTTAGAATTAATTTTATTTATGAGAATTTTTACCTTCATAGAGATTTTTTAAAGAATGAATCATTCATAAACTTTTTTTTAAAAATTTTCCACAAAGAGCTTGACAATCAGGCAAATGGTTCCCTCGTGATGTTACTTTGACACACAAGCATACACGATATGAAAAGAACACAAGCACCAACTTTTCTTCAATATTTTTACTTCGGATTACATTAAGGAAGCTTCAAACACATTGAATTTGGCATGAGATTTCCATTTTCGGTTTTCACAGGCATTTTCACAAACATGTAAACTGCAATCCCTTATTTTACAAAATTTTCCATCATTCCATTTCCATTTACTTCCTTAGTACAATAAATAAGGATCGTAACATGCTACTGCAACATTACTCAACCAATAAAAAAAAAAAAAAATACCAGACAAATCACAAAAAAAGGAAAGGGAAATTCACGTTTGGGGAGTGCAGGGGAAATTGACTGGGCAAGAAAAAAAAAGATTGCAGACCTTGGATCCGTCAGAGAGATGGCCGAGAGGGGACCACGAATTGGTGGGTCTGGAAAATTGTGGGGCTGGGGATGGTGAAATGCCTTGCAAGGGAAGGCCGAAGTGGATGGGTCTGGTTTGGGAAGGAAGGAAGAAAAAAAAAAACTGTATACTCTTGATGGAGGTCGAAGATGAGGTCGGAGATGGAGGGAGGGAAGATGAGGTCGGTTTGAAGAGGCCGAACGGCGTGGGCGATTTGAAGAGGCCGAAAGGCTTGGGCGTGGGAGAGCAGTTGCGAGCAGGAGGGAGAAGAGGGAACCGTTGCCTTCTGTTTAGTTTTAAAATGAATATTTGTTCAAAATGTGTTTTGCCACGTCGAGCGGGATACATAATTGGGACGATAGAGCTGGACGACTAGCATTTATCTTTTGATTTTATCATATTTCTATTCAATTTTTTTCTCTTATTTTTTAAAATTTCATAAAATATCTTAACTCAAATTATTTTACTACTTATTTATAGAATTTTCATCTCATCTCATTATTTAATCAATCCCTAAATTAATAAATTGTAAACCCAACCAATTAATCGATCTCAGACCCCTTTTGTGACGCAAGTATCAACTTAATAAAATTAATTAAATTATAGCTCTTAATTAAGACAGTTCACCTGGGTACCTACTCGGATTATCCTGAGCCGATACTTGGAAGAACTTGAGTTTTTTGAAACTCGAAAAATCTGGGTATTCGAGTTTTAAAAAAATTAAATCTCTCTCTTTAGGCTTTTTTTTTTTTTCAAATTTGAGTATCCAAGTTGTACATGTACCCACTCCCGAATATGAGCAGATGAGTAATCCGGCTATTGGCCCGAATTAGATAACTGCCTTCGGAACCGAGTTATCCGCTTTTCGGATCGGGTAGAAAAAAAGGGGCCTAGTCCCTAGATGAACGGTGATAGATATATATATATATTTTTTAGTCAAGAGCAACCAATAAGGAAAGGATATGGTTGGAAGAAGGACCTATGCAAATTATGAATCACTTTACTTCTCTAAAGTTGAAAATCACGTCTTTCTTTCAGCATGCATCGAATATCATATAATAGAGAACCATACTTTGTGTTGATTTCTTCATTGTTGTTTGTGGCATTTACAATCACCTAAGAGCCCCCTTCAAAAACTACTCTAGCAAATCCTAATTCAGAACATATCTCCATTGCCTTCCTTTAAAGCCATGCCTCCAGCTATAAAAGGTTTCATATAATAGCTTGCATTTGTGCAGGACACTGGCCATAATATCACCTGCCTCGTCTCTGATAATGATTCCCGAGCTTGTCTTTTTTAACTTTTTCATCCACATATGCATCTCAATTGGCTTTTACTGTCGCTTCACTTGAATACATAAGTAAATTCTAGTCAATTAAATAAGTTTTGATATTTAAAATATGGTGACGTTCACATATATTTAAATATTCTTAATCCATGTCAATGTCGGTTAAACTAGGTTTTAAATTCATTTGCATACTTTTTAATTCATTTGGAAAATGGAGATTTAAGCATATTAACCTTAAATGGAGATTTTCTGGCCTTCTGATGTTAAAAGACAGAACTTTGTCCAATTGTAGTGCTCGAGCTTAACGTTTGACTGCCTTTCAATTTGTTTCCTCGCGGGAAGCAGAGAAATGCCGGCAAGAGGAGGAAATTCATTAGGTCGGTGCCGGCGAGAAACGGGGAAGGGAGAGGGGGAAGGGAAGCAGAGGCAGGAGCCCAAGGGAGAAGGAGGGATCACGGGAAGGATATCAGAGCTCGTGTCTTTCAATTCTTCTTTTTTAATTTTGTGGTTTTTTTTTTTTTTTTTTGTCATTTTACTCCTCCAAAGTGGATGGTGTGGACGGATGTAATTAAATTAGAAATGATTTTTACAAGTTTAAAATAGATAAGTCACATCAATATCTTGAAAAAAAAGTACTGAGATTCATTTATTAAAGAGATCCACTTTTTTAACAAAGATCTTATAAAAATTTGTTTATTTAAAATTTTTTCGTAACATTACTTTTAAAATAATGGTTTGAAAAAATGAATTTTCGTAAACGATATATTCTTATAACAAAAACTCTACTTGTACCCGTGGTTGCGTACCTTCCGCGTACATGCTATCCACGTGTAAAACAATTTACTCTTTTTTTCTTATCTTTTCCTTTTCTTTCATTTCAAAATTTCCTTCGTCTTCCAGAGTCCCAGGCTTCCACCTTCCCAATCAAATCTCCATTTCCCTAATTTTCAGAGGTCCCTTCCATCTTCCTTTTTTCTTTTCATCTTTCACCTTCATTTTTATGAGAATATTCTTCTATTTCACTTCTTTTATTTCATCCATTTTTTTCCAACTACATGCACACGGAAACACCCACACGAAGCCGACGAATAGAGATGCACGGTTGTATCAAATCTCATATTTGTACGATATTCTATTGTGATTTTCCTCTATTTTCTCAGTAACCAAACAGACTGTTATGGACTATTGCATGATTTCCCTCCAGAAAACAACCAAACACTGTTACAAGAACTTGTTCTTGTCCGGATGGAGAAGCAGCGTGAGCCTGCAGTACTGTTTTTTTTTCCATACTTTCTATGGTTTCAAATGCTAGGCCATAGAAGATAATAAATAAATAAAAAGGAAAAAAACAATAAAGCTTCCTCAGTATATCTAAAAACTGGTTTATTTTCCTTTGAACAGGTTCTTCGGATTTGATAATTCATGGGAATCTTTGTCCAATGGTAAACAAGGTGGGGATGAATGATAATACAACCTTTGATTCCTTTATCCACAGCTTTTTATCTGATCCTTTTAGACTTTATCCAAATCAAAGAACAAGGTAGTCACTCCTAAAACAGTTACTCAAAAAATCATTCTCAAAACAACAGCTTTTTTCTGGATGGAGGATTTGCTTCTGAGACCATTTTGACGTTGTCTGGAATAGTGGGTTATTCATTCCTTTTTCATTCTTATTCTTCCTTTCCTTTTTCTTTTTTTTTTTTTTGTTTTTGTTTTTTTTTTAATAAGATCAGCTAACGTGTACAACCGGTTCCCCACTAGGTACCCAACGCCGGGTACCTGTAGCAGCATTGTTCTTATAATTATAGAATATCCCAAACCATTCATTTATTATTATTATTATTATTATTATTTATTGTTATTATTATTATTCTATGAATTTCGTGTAAAGTTCTTGGTTTGAAAGGAAACACAAACGTGTTTTTTTTTTTTATTTCCAATTCTTTTCACAAATCGACAAAAGTAAGGCGAAACTTTGATCCCACTAAAGGCTCCTTTCCCAAAAGATGTTTCACAGAAGTTGCAAATGACTCAAAAGTATATAAAGTAGCCATCCCACTCGAAATGCAAAAGCAATAATTCACTTCTTTATCAACTAAAGTGACAGCTCTAAACTCATTTATAAAGCGGCCTTCACACGGTAGAAAGATCAAAGATGAGATCCTATCTATGCTTTAGGAAACACTAACATCTTAACTGAAATGGATAAAATTTTTTTCTGGGTTAAATATGAAATATAATTAGGAAAAATATTAGTTTGCCTTCTCATTTTATTTTTGGGTTTGATCCACATTAATGTATCTTAATTAATTTTTTTTAATAATTAAGAAAGTGACTATTAATATATATATTTTAATATTTAAAGATGTCTATGCTAAAACCGTATTATTTTCCACTTTGTTGATATAAACGTGTTGACTACCACTTTGATCAATCATTGTTATAAAAAATATTAAAATCATTAATTGCTTCCATAATAAATTATATAAATCTACAGCA
>QEOT01001746.1:7637-44295 GCA_003123785.1 Pterocarya stenoptera
CCCCCCCCCCCCCCGGCCGCCCGGCGGCGACCGGGCGCCTTATAGGTTTATTTCTAGTTTCTTTTTATTTTTTCTAGTGATAGTACCAAGAGGTTCCAATCTGCTGCATGCCAACCATACCCGACCGCCATGTGCCCCTCTAAAGGAATCCTCGGCTGTCGATCTGTCGAACGATGGAAGAAATCTGTTAAACTGAGTGGCACGTGTGGCTTACAACGCGTGTGGGCGTCACGCGCCGCTGCACCAAAGGGAGTTTCCTACCGCCATGCGGGGCACTATCGGGGTTAGCGACTTTGGATCTTTCATATCCAAGTGCTCCTTTTTTCCTCAATGTCCCACACATGCCACCATCGTTGGTGGTGATCCTTCACTGGTGTATCAGATCATCTTTAGGTTGTTATTCTTCTATGTTCCTGCTTTCTCTAACCAGCAATCAAGACGATGTGATCGTAATAGTTTCTTATAGTTAGACTAGATCAACAAAATGCAGCGCACCTCTTTCGACTGTGACTTTTAGTTGTAAATTTATTGTCTGTTTATTTGACTATATTAAAACTGCTTTAAAGAGGAATCTCCTATGAGATTAAGTTGGAGTCAAGCTTTTGATTTAATAACCCATTTTTTTTATTTTCGGTGCTCTGCTTTGTTATGATTGAGATGATAATTGAAGATTTCCACCCTACTATATCTTGCATCCTCCTAACCATTTATTTTATGTTTACAATAATTAACTTGTCTCAAAACAAAAAAAAACAAAAAAAATTTCCATTTGTCCACATGCCCAGCATTCAATGTCTGAATGGATTATGGAAAAGACAAAGCTTGTACGGGAACAGAGTTGAAGAGAATCTTCCCACCCAGTCTATATTAAAGTGTACTTTTAGCATGTTGAGAATTACATACTTTTTGAATCGAAGATGTGAGAAGCGCCTTTTTAATAATAAGATCAATAGATTTAAAAAAAAAAAAAAACTAAAGCCATTAATATTAATAGACAGTACAGCTTAAATAAAATTTATACATTGTCAAGTATTGAGGGTGAAATAAAAATAAGGGGTATGTTTCCAAAGATATTTTTGATTGTTGTCTACTGTGCAATTGAATGCACATATCGATTGAAGTCTCAATATATTTTTCTGATTTCTCAACTTTGAAATGATAAAATATCGAACTTTATATCCTGAATGATAGGCTGAGTTGTCCAATCTGAATTGGTATTTGCATCTTTAATTGCTAGAAGAGTGCTTAAGGAATCCCCCGCAATTACTAGTTTCTCAATTCCCCTCTGTTTTGCTTCCTGTATCCCTAACAGTAGTGCTGCAGCTTTCCCATTATTGGGATTACGGCTGTGAATGAATTCAGTTTACACAAAAATAGTAGAGCCATCCTCTTTCCTGCAAATGGCTGTAGCAGTACTACCCTCATCTCGAACTGCTACATCAAAAGTTAATAGGCAATAGTTCTTTGGTGTAGCTTTCCAATTGTGGTTTACATTAATTGATTTATTGCCCCATGCTTCATAGTGTTCCATATGAATTCTTAAAGTAGAAGACACAAAAGCATGAATGTCAGGATTAAATCTATTGTGGACAATTTTGTTTCTTAAGAACCAAATACTATCCATGGCGACCATAGCAAACGTCTGGAAGTAGTGATCATCAAAAAAAGGAATGCCTAACTCCCTTGATGGATCTAGTATGCAATTAAACCAATGGCTAATGTTATTATTATCCAACACCTGAATATTCATAGGCCAAGGAGAATTGCGCCACATAATTCTAGTAAAAGTGTAATTAGAAAGAGATGGGCAGGAGTTTCTTCACCCAAATTGCAAATGGGGCATTGTATATCATCATCCTGCATTGGAAAGAAAATTTTCAGAAGAGACCAAGTAGGAACAATGTTATTCATGATCTTCCAACAAAAGAGTTTGAGCCTATCTTGAATTTTGATCTTCCAAAATTTTTTCCAAGAAATAGTAAGATTGGGATTCTGATTAGAGCTTATTTCCTGGGTCCAACAATAGCAGCATAGGCTAACTTGACACTAAAATTGCCAGAGTCATGGTGACTCGAAATAAGCTTATCAGCAATTGTATGGTAATTGTTTTGAGCAAGAGGGATTTTCAAAATCTCCAGCACCAAGGTTTGGTGGAAAAGGGCCTGAAGAAGAATGATATTCCATCTTCTGGGTTCCTCCATCATTAATTCAGAAACTTTGAGGGTAGGATCCATATGGATTGAGTTATCCTTTGGAATAGGAGAGAAATGAGGGACAGCAGGGATCCAAAGATCATTCCAAACATTGGTATTAATACCATAGTTGATTTGGTAGCAGAGACTGAATTTTAAAAAATCCCTTTGCTTGAGGATACATTTCCAAACCCAAGAGTTCAACAGGTCTTTGAGAAGCATTGAGAAAGGAAGTGTTCTTCAAATATTTTTCATTAAGCATTTTACTCCAAAATTTAGTATTACCCAGAGTAAGCTGCCACCCAATCTTACTAAGGAAAGCTCTATTGAGATCCAAGACAAGTCTAATTCTCATGCCTCTCATAGACTTTGGTTTGCAAATGGACTTTCAAGATTTAAGAATAAGATCATTAGCAACATTTTTTGGGATAGAGATAGAAGCCATGAAATAAGAGGGTATTGAACTGGCAACCGATTTTATAAGAGTAGTTCTACTAGCCGGAAACAATAATTTCGATTTCCAACTTGCTAATTTAAGACAAATTTTCTACTGAATATCTTGGAAGTGGATTTTTTTTTTAAGATCAATAGATTATTTTAGAAGCAGACTTTTTTTGATTGGATTAAACTAAACTTTGTTTTCACAGATGAAATAAGTTAAATTAAAATTAAAAAATTGAATAAAATATTATTAAAATATATTTTTTAATATTATTTTTATTTTGAGATTTAAAAAAATTAAATTATTTATTTTATTTTATATTAAAATTTGATAAAATTATAATGATTAGATTATATGAGTCGAGAAATTTCAAAACAAAGAAAGCCTATCTTTGCTAAAAAAGTAGGTGCTTCTCGTATGTTCGGGAACACATGGCAATTTCATGAACTTGATTGGAGGAAAACTTTATTCAAACGGAAAACTAAGTGGCGTAACATCTAGCCAAAGAAGTTCATCGGGGGCAATGTGGTAAGAAATCTGCATCACAATATAAAATGTAGCAGACATGGTATAAGATAGGAATACAAGCCATAGTCACAAATCCTGGTCCTACTACTGCAAATAAAAGTCCTGAACACGCCCTATCATTTTCCACTCTTGATGGATCAAAGAATCTCTTGCTGGATTAACTCTGCAAAGTCAATGTTCGTGAGAAATTGACCAACAAGGAAATAAGATGTAATGAAAATAAATGGAAACAAAATAAATCTGGAGAAGGAATTAAAGAGAGCTGAGACGTTTTAGACATACTAAAATCCACATTAACTGAAGCTTAAAAATTGTTTTTCATTTTTTATTGTTCCCTTATCAAAATGCATAGATGTTACAGATAAAATAAAAATAATAAAAAAATCTCTCACCTCTGCTGGAGTTTCATCAACTTTGGATGGTTCGCCTGCAAATTTACCAAATCAAAATAGAAGGAATCAGAAACTATTGAATGTGAAAGTCGCAACTTTGGCCATGACTCTAGGAAATATATACAAAGCGGTAAGACAGCGTCAGAACAAAATGGCTTATTTTTTGGCACCCAATAAATCTGTCTCAAATTCCCACAGGAAGAAACTCGGTTGGCATAGCCAAACGACACAAAGACCTTTTTTTTTTTTAGGTGCCAAACAACGCAAAGATTTATTGCTAATTAATCTATATATATGGGCAGACATACAAAAATAAAATTAAAAAAATTAGAGTGGAAACAGCATAAATAATGCCAGGACCCCTATTTCCAAATTGAGGGCAGGATGTTTGTTTTTAATGGAACTTAACTGTCCTTAAACCAAACCTTTAAGTTTCTCAACAGCCCAAACCATGACCAAAAGAATCAAACAATTCAAAATGATACATAGCTTTAACAAGAGGCCCAAAATTTCGGACAGAGACAGAGAGAGATTAGAAATGATTACCTCCCTCATCTGGCAGATCTGAGGTCCATAACGTAAGGTTGTCCCTAAGTAGCTGCATAATAAGGGTACTGTCCTTGTAGGATTCTTCGTTAAGACTATCAAGTTCAGCAATAGCCTCATCGAAAGCTTGCTTTGCAAGGTCGCAGGCCCTGCACAATCCAGACACAGTTAAATAAACTCAAAAGTGGTACTACTACCACACAAACACACACACACACACACACAGATGCATGTCAACCTCTCAGGGGAGTTCAAGATCTCGTAGTGAAAAACAGAGAAGTTCAGGGCCAGGCCAAGTCTTATTGGATGAATTGGCGGCAAATCAGAAGCAGCAGTACTAGTAGCAGCCTACAGTATAAGAGGGGGTCCAGATGACAATATATCATAGCAGTTATAAAGGATACACAAAAGGGGGAAACAGCTGAAAAACTGAGAGGCAAGGAGCTTCAGCAGAGAAGCCAAGTTGAATACACCTCATACGCTTTCAGTGCTTGATCTGCAGCTTCCTTACGTCCCTCACCCGCTTTAAACTCAGCTAAATATCGATAGTAGTCTCCTTTCCTGAAACAGGGAAATAAGGATCACAATGCAGATGTATTCTCCCATACAAGCACACATACTCACAAACTCCATTTTCATAACCACAGAATCTGTGCAAGAAAGGAATATAAACTATCAAGATAAAGCACTTTCAAAACCAATATGGTACATTGCCTTCTTTTTTTTCACTACTATAAGAGTCTTGCTTATATAGAAGAAAAGGCAAGTAAATGTAACCCTAAAAAATGCTTGCCTTAAGTTTTAGCTGCACGAGTTCATGCAAAATGGAACGAACTAAGAAATCTCCAGCCAAAACTGCTATTAGGTCCATAATGAAGAGGTCAATGGTTCAAAGTACCAGGCTACATAAAATCTTGTAGAAGAAAAAAAAACGTAAAAAGAATTCTCACATCTTATAGTAAAAAACAGTTGATTCCCCTGTTGAGGAAGATGGAAGGAGATGGTAATCAATGACTGCTAATATGTCGTTGCAGATCTTTGCAAGTTCATCTTCAACCCTCTGCCTGTACTCTTTTATCCTCTTCACATTGTGTTCGTTCCCTTTGACCTCCTCCTTCTGTTCAATGGAAGATAATATCCGCCATGATGCCCTCCTTGCCCCAATAACATTCTTATACCCAACAGACACCAGGTTCCTTTCCTCGACTGTCAATTCCACATCCAATTTAGCGACTTTCTTCATTGCTTCAACCATCTCTGCAACATGAAAACACGAAAATATACACCATAAACTAACATGCTATTGAAATAAACGGTTACAAATTTACGAGAAGTCTGCTATTAGAGGACAAAAATTACTACAAATCTGCTATAGCTCGATTCAGTAACGATGGGATACAAATATAAACCAGGATGTGCCGTATAACATAAAGATCCAAATCCCTTTTTCAAATAACACCAGAAATCAAAAGAAGAAGAGGAAATATTTCATAAAACCACTCGAGAAATTTTCTAAGGAGATAACATATGATGGACAGATTCATTTTTACTGTACTTGTCTAGCGAATATCCACATCAACTCATGTCATATGTTAACGAAACCGCGGCTCATCATCAAGGCCTTTTTTAGTTCTGGAAATATATAAGTGAAGGAAAAATACTGAGAGAAAGAAATACTGAGAGAAAGATATATTTCCCGAAGCTTTCTTGACAAACATCTGTATTAGTATTCTCCAAACCTATTACTTGTCCTATTTTAAACGGAAGTGAAATCACGCGGCGCACTTTTCTGAACTGTTCTTTCTCATCATCTACCGTGAAATAGCTTACGATCAAGTAAGCAACAAAACGTTTTCCTCTCAGCACTCAACTGCTTCCTTACTCTGAACTTTACATAAAAGAATTCATTCGCTTGTAACAGCTTACTTGCTCTTAGTTTATGCTCGATTAATTGGTCAAAAACTCAGTAGGGAAACAATTGGTGAAACACTGTCAGTATACTTGCATGATCAAAAATCGCCAACCAAACGAATAGCCGTCAAAATACCAAAATCCTTTAATAAAAAAGTTAGGCAGAGGGAGGGAGCAGAGATCCATAAAAGTTATACCATCGTATCTCTCGGCCTGCTCCGCTAGTCTCGCCAAGTAAACCTGTTGATCTTTCTCCTTCTCCATCTCCTCTGCCTCTCGCGCTCTCTCTCTCTCTCTCTCTCTCTCTCTCCCCTACGAGCCTTATGATTTTGCCAGCCGCTTTCTGATATGCGGTGCCAGGGGGATCGGGCCGTTGGATGTGATTTTAGGAAGAGCGGTGCTACAGCCCCGCTATTCACTACCGCTCTCCCTTTCCGCTGAACGTAGCATGCTCAATTGATAGCCACGTTTCTATATGTATGTGTTTTTTTATATATTTTTTTTAAGTCATTTTTTATATAAATTTTTTTAATATTTATAAATATTTTAATAAAATAAAATAAATTTAAAATATTATTAAAAAATACTTCTTTAATCAAAAAGTAAAAAAAAAAAATTATTAAAAAATAATTCTTTAATTATAAAATAAAATAAAAAATTATTAAAAAATAATTCTTTAATTATAAAATAAAATAAAAAATTATTAAAAAATACTTTCTTAATTATTAAATAAAATTTATAATTTTTTATTTTACTTCATGATTAAAAAAATATTTTTTAATAATAGTATAAATTTTTTTATTTTTTTTAATATTTAAAATTATTAAAACAAATTATATAAAAAAAAATCCCGTAAAAATACACATTAAAAACTATATTAGACCCAACGACAGCCCCCAGCGGAGCATCTAGCATTCTCCTTTTAGGAAGGGTGGAAGTGGGAATAACAGTGGGAAATGGGGCTTGAATACTGGAAACCCCTTGGATCCGCGAAAGACGAGATCTCAGCCGTTGAAGGGAACAAGCAATGAGGGAGGAGTGTGATCTTGACAGGGACGAACGTTGACGGATGTAGATTGACAAAGAGTTGTAGTTGTGATCGCGAAAGCGGTGGGCTCCACTTTTTGCCACAGCTGAGACCCAGTTCCGTCAGCACGGAGAGGGAATTGTAGTGGCAAACTTCGATGCCATTGTTGTGGGCCAGACCCTCACCCACTATAGGTTCCAATTTTCCTTATTTTGGACTGTGTTGCCCTCGTGCTGTGCATCATGCTTCAAATAAAAACGGAAAAACAATACCACATGTTTTTTTTTTTTTTTTAAGCAAAGCAAATTAATGAATAAACTGAGTGGTTACACTATACTAGATTTGATAAGATGAGAATCTCCAATAATCATTTTAAAATAAACAAATGCAACATAAGTGGAATAAAAAAATGAGAATTTAGAGAAAAAATTGATTCACACACATTTCTCACTAAGGATAAGCTGTTTGAAGCAGTTTTAGCATAATCTGATAAATAGACTATAAGCTTACGACTAAAAGCATCTTGTTTGTTTGGACTGGCTGTAAGAGACTTTCACGACCACTTTGTCTTGATCATTAGTTAGGAAAAACAAGAACATAGGAACGTAGCAATTGGAAAATGCGTCGATACGTCGACATAGGACCTTCACTGTCTATGAAAGTGTGTGTGGTTCATGCGCCACTCTAGAAAAAATGGGGGTGGTTGGATATGAGAGATCCGAAGCCACGGATCCCAGTGGTGTCACGAATGACGATGGTAGACTTTCCCTAGCGCGACGACTTGCGCCACTCTTTTGATCAGTTTTCTTCTACCATCTGACAGATCGGCCTACTAGCCAGTCGCATGAGTCTCACGCATGGTTAGCGAAAGCGTGAGACTCATGCGATTAGTGAGAGTCTACTGGCCAACCACTTTGTCTTGATCATCGGTTAGGGAAAGCAGAAACATAGAAACGTAGAAACTGAAGGATGTGTCTATACGCCAGCATAAGACCTTCACTATATGTGGAAGCACGTGTGGTTCACACGCCACTCTAGGAAAAATGGGGGGTGGTCGGATCTAAGAGATTTGAAGCCACTGATTCCAGTGTTGCCGTGCGTGACGACGGTAGACTTGTTAGGGACTTCGGTTAAGTCCCTAAACACTATGATCTCTACGCCTATGTCCTCCTTGTGTTAACCGAATGCCAAGTCCTCTCTTGCTTGGATATGGTGCAACAATGGTGATTATGACAATTTTGGTATGGTGAGGTTAAATTTTCAGGGTGATTTGGCGTATGGGAATAATGAAAAAGTGATGAAATACAAAGGCTCCAATGCGTGCAAGAGGTGCTCGGCTAGGTCAATGGTTTGATATGGTAATTGTAATTTGGTAAGTGATGATCGGCTATGTGGTTTGATGATGTCAACTAAGGTTTCCAAAATATGGAAGCACTAATATGAAAAATGGAGTGGGCGGCTAAGACATTCAAATAAGGCAAATGTTGGCTGAAATTTGAATTTGAATTAATAAGGTAAGAGTGTTTCGGCTAGGGCAAGAAAGTGTTGGAATAATGGTGATTTGGTAAGTGCTCAAATATGGTAAGTATGGGGATTTCGGCTAGGGCTTATGCTGGATTGGATGAAGGGTATTTTGGGGTAGTGGCCGAATATGGTGTAACGATCCGATCCTATATTATTAGGGATAATTACAGATATTTTATTGGGTTTGATAATTGGATTATTTTTCAGTTAATACTTTTATGGATGAAGTCGGATTAAATTTTTAATGTGAGATATATTTTAAGATATGTATCTAAATAGTGTTTATTATTATTATTATTTCTTCCCTTATTCCGTACGTGTATTCCTATATTGTTAGACTTCTACTTTGAAGAAAATTCTTAGATAAAAACCTTTATCATGTTCAGTATTAGTAATCTCGTCCAATTGGATCCTATCACCATTCACGCCTCAATCCTCTCAGTCTACATTTTCTTATTGTCATCCATTTAGTTTCCTATTTGATAGTTTCTCAATTGGAAACAAACTCCCAACTCCAAGCTCTATCCAACCTCCTATGATCCACGATACCTCCCTTTCCCCTACCTATAAAACTACCTAAGACCCTCCAATATTAGTCACAACACTGAAAGCAAGCCCCTCGTCGCAAACAACACCATCGAAAATAACCTCACTTGCCGAGTTGGTCCACGGCGTTTTCTCCACACACAATAAACCTCACGATATCTTCACTGCCAACCCACACTCAGCCCCTTTAACACAGCGCAAGAACCCTAAACCGAGAGACCACATACTCCCCAAATCGCCAGCCCACTGTCCAGCCAAACGGAAACCAGCATTATATAAGAAGCCGAGCATCCCCTGTTTTAGCCCCACAAAATAGAGCTCCCAAACTAGCCACCGCTACCACAAAGCTGCACCAAGAACCAACAAGACGAAGCCAAGTCGTGACCCAACTCACCAACACGCAAGCAGGCACTGTTTTAGCTCTTCCCTCAACCGCAGACAACGGAAACCACCACCATGCCGAGAGTACCCCGTAAGCCCCTCTCTCTCTCTCTCTCTCTCTCTCTCTCTCTCCCCATGTTATCTCTCTGCCCCTGTTAGTTTCTCTTCCTCCCAACGTCAAACACTAATCTTACGTTAGACTCTCTCTCAAGCTTTCAGTTTCTGATCTTTCTGTCGCTCTAACAAGTGCCAAGCCCTCAAGTCTTGAGCCATCGACGAAACACCTAAAGCCCCTCGTAAGCCATGGACGTCCAAATCTCCTCTGTAAGTGATCTCTCTACGTAATTGCATGATTTCAAATGAAAGAAAACATGTACGTAACAATATGACAATTTTGCCCTTTGAGTTAGTTTGTAATGTAATGAGCCTAAGCAAGTGTATTAGGATCTTACTTAAAGTTGGGTTATTTTTAAATTATCATAAGGATAAACATGTATGTTATTAGACTGTATTCAGGTTCTAAATCATTTTGGGCTTGATAATATTTTTATTAGAGCAACGGTTATATTACTTAAGTGGGATAGGCTTGTTTCTTAAATAGACTTGTATTGAATTAAAACTAGGGTAAGTGAATATCAGTTATTGGTCGATGAGTTTAGGGAAATGATGGTATTTTAGGGATTAGGAGAATTTTAAGTATTAAAGAATTAAATAGGATAATTTAGCATTTCAGGGTTAAATATTTTAAATACGTGTTCGAATTGAATATTTACGGATATTACACGCTCATTGTATATGTGATCGATTACGTGCCAAAATAGTAGATTGGCACTGCAAGTTAAGTAGCATGATCATATTTTTACACGTATGTATGGTAAACTGCTTGTTTTTTATAAAATATTATGCATGTATACCCTCCTTTGGAAGCCCCTTTTTACGTATCCAAAACATGATAAAATTATGAAAATCCATGATCTTATGTGAAGAATTATGCATTAAGTTATTTATGAAAATTCATGATTTTATGAAAGGAATTATGCATCAAAAGATTTATGAAAAGTTATGATTTTATGTGAGTGTTATGCATTAAAAGATTTATGAAAAGCCATGCATGATTTTATATGAAGATTTATGCATCAAATTATTTATGAAAAGTTATGATTTAATGTGAGGAAACATGCACTAAAATTTATGAAAGAATGCGATTTCATTCGAAATCTATGATATGATATGACAAGTATGTATGCGATTTTTTTAAAAATCTATAATATGACAAATATGCAAGTATGATTATGATGAAGTATAAATGATAAGATACGTAACGGCCTATGTTATGATATGAAGACGATACATATGCTATGGGCATATTGCATTGCCAGGTCGTACATGCTGGTATTGCACCCAATATGTCTTCCTTATGTATGGATTCTACAACCCGCGACCACGGGCGAAATCAGAATATTCTTAGATTCGCTAACCCTAACTCACGGGGGTCAACAGTGAGTAACGGCCTATGACAAGTGAAAGATAAGTTTATGTTCATGTTAATTGTGTACGTATTTATAAGTATGCACGTTTTTCAAGAAATCTTATGTTTATTATGTTTACTGTATGATGTGTTGTTTATTGAGTATTTGATTAATTTTAGTTTGTTTTTATGTTTTTAAACCTCCCAGGTGACGACATTTATGAAGATGAGATTGCAGGACAGGAATGGACTCCGGGAGGTAATGTAGAGGCCTAGAAAAATTATGTTATGATTAGTTTTATGGTTTAAATAAATTATTATCATAAGCATATAAAACTTCCGTATTTCTTTTAAATAAATACTCTGCAGACTCTATTTTGGATTTTAAGTATTTATTAAAGTTTGTTTTGTTTATGGAAACTTTCGCATCTGGCGCATTGTTAAAAAGAAAAGTTTTTAAGTTCAAGTTTAGTAGTATCACACTGGCTTCCCGAAAATTCTAAAATGTCTTTATTGGGAACGGGGTGTTACATACAGTAAGTAGGGCAAACGAGGGTTGGCCGAAATTATGAGCGGGGAAAGATCAAATGGATGAATGGCAACACTTGTTGGCCGAGACTCATAAGAACAATGATGAACAATGCAATAACAATGCACATAAAATGACAAGATCAATGGAAAGGAAATGGTAGACAAGATAATGAATGAAAAATACTCATAATATCGATAACATGAATCACACTAATTCATGAATTGTAAAGTGTGATTCTCTCATTAGAGATTCACGAATTGCACTCCAAAGAACCCAAGTGCTAAGCACAAATAGTGATTTCAAGAACAAAGCCGTCCATAAAGAAAAATTATCAAAAGATGTAAATGAAATGATTAAGGGTCCTATATATAAGGCTTACAAAGTGGAAACCCTCAAAATGTCCATTGGCAAATAATTAATTAAAAATAAATAATAAAAGCAATAACATAGGTGGCCAAGGCCAAAATGATCCATAGCATGCATTGGCCCATGGGTGGGCTAGGATGGTGCATGGTCCTCAACTGGTGCGGTTTGGTCCATGGTTGGTGGGCACGACATGACTTGCTGGTGGTCATGGCATGGTGTCATGCAAAGGCATGCTAGTGCGCATGGCATGGTGCCATGTAAGGGTTATTGGTGGTCAAGGTAGTGAGCCATGCGTGCGTGCTGCATGGCCTAGGCCACCAACCTGGGCATTGAGGCTGCAGGGCATGGGCTGGAGCCATGCGCTAGATGGCATGCCACTGGCCTGCTCCGCAAGGCACGGGCTGGAGCTGTGCGCTGGATGGCATAGAAGCCATGGGGCTGGATGCACGCATAGGCTTGCACAGGGGCGCTGTGGGCATGGGCGTGCACCTGTGCGTGCGCATGAGTACTGTGCGGCGCCTAGTCACGCACATGGCCATGCGGCATGTGTGCGTGTGCAGAGCCAAGAAGCGCATGGACGTGCGCATGCCTGGCCGTGCGCTGCGCTGTGCACGGCCACTAACCTCATTGGGCCTGTGGCCTAGTGTGCGCATGGCTTACATGCTCGGCGCCCCATGCATGTCAAGGTACAGGCCAAGGTATGCATGTGGTCGGTCCGTGAGTATGCTGGGCGTCCCGTGTGTGACAACGCACAGGCCAAGGCATGCTTGTGGCATGGTCATAGGGCATGTCCCCGACATGATTAAGACATGTGCGACACTTTTATAGGCAATTACCTGGGGTCTAACAAGACTCCTTGGCACAGCGACACGTGAAACTCATGCACAGTATGAGCCGTGCGTGAAACTCACACACCACTCTTTTGATTAGTTTCTTCTGTCGTCTGATAGATTGGCGGCTGGAGAGTCTACTAGCTAGTCGCGTGGTGGTCGTAGAAAGTTGATAAACAATAGATTGGCACATCTTGGTGCTACGGACTGAAAACAATGAAATAAACGAAAGAAATACTACGGACAGCTTTGGTGTTGGCTGGACAAGAGGAGGGAAGGAGGAGCCAAAGCTACGAAGGAAATGGAAGGATGGCCGAAAGTTGGATAGAGAAAAAAAAAACTCGAAAGCAAGCACTCTGGAGGTCAATACCACATGTTTATCGTGTACATATTTTAAGATTTTCTACTCATCAATTTAAAAAATAATAATAATAAACTTTTGAAGTTCAACAAACAATCAAACATAACGACATGGCTTTCGAACAATTGAAGAATACAAAATTAGATGTTGAGTCTATTAAAATAGAACTATTCACAAATAGAAGTCTAAGAATATTTGCTTTTTCACTAGTAAATAAATCGTAGCTAACGAGAAATGGACAGCTACAACATCAAAATACAGTAAAAATATTACAGCTTCTCCACAATACATTCAATCCAGCCGAACTCTAATTAATCGGTGTCGTGAGGATTATCCAAAGCAAAAGGTGCGAGCTTCTGAAGCCAAAACGTTTAATGGGGGGGGTGGGGAATTTTCCTCTCTAATCCAGTAATATTGAAGAGGTCAGTGACATTCACCTCCAGGCAAACCCCGGCTGTTACCTGCATCCCCAATAGAGACTGTGGCTAGGGACTTGGAAGCCCAGGCCCTGGCATTCATTGCCCCTTCCTGTAAATTGCTTCTCTTGCAAGGCTCGTTTAGAGAATTGAATAACTGTATTGCTCGCCTCAGATAGGCCAGAGGATGCTCCCACAAACCCCCTAATCTTACATTTCGAATGTGCCTTCTCCAAGCATACCGAGCACAAAGAAGTACAGTTGGAAAGGAGAAATATAGCAATCTCAGAAGCACAAATGTGGAGGCCAAAGCCAAATATGTCTCATGCCGAAGCAATTTCTCTGGTGATCTTGCCCACGAGAATGGACAGCTTTCCTGCTCGGTGTTATCGTGCTTCTCATGATTTGACAGACATCCAACATTTTCTATGGATATTTGATCCAAGGATGTAGTCTTAATGCCTAAATATTGCACAGAAGAAAGTTCAGTAAGACCATGCAGTCAGATGCATGTAAGGAAGACAGGTGCAACTCAATAAAGAACAGCAGAGGAAATGAAGTTGAGGATGCATTATTCTGCTCGCGGATGCAATTTTCTTTTTTCTGATAAGTAATAAGGATTTTATTGATGAAAAAATAATAATGAGAAAAAAGAACAGACATTTTTGCATTACTGGTGGTCAACCGCATGGGATGAACCAATCTACTCTTGGCAACTGGGATTAGTCGGGACACTATTCCCAGACACCCGGTACCAATAAAAAAAAATACTTTCCCATGCACATGTTAACATACTTTTTCCAAAAAAGTGAGGAATACATAAGGAGAGATGTTAAATCTAGTTAGCCTATGTAGAGGCATAACCAAAACTTCCATTAACCAAAACAGAAAAAATCACAAATATCAATTCAAAAAGGTTCATATCATAGTAACATTAAAAAAACTCAAGCAACATGTCAATGGAAAAGTATAAGAATTTTTCGGTCAAATCTTTGTATAAGGTCATGTCAATCCATCCTTCTACTGATTTCCCTTGGAAGAGCATTTGGAGAAGCAAAGTGCCTCTCAAGGTCGCTTTCTTTGGCTGGTTGGCTTCTCGTGGGAAAATTCTGACTATGGACAAGTTGAGAAAGTGCAGTATTATTATAATGTACTGAAGTTTTATGTGCAAAAGAAATGGAGAATCAGTGGACCATCTTTTTTTTCACTGTGATGTGGTTAAGGTTTTATGGGATGAAATTTTTATTAGGCTTGGCATTACATGGGTGATTCCTAGGAGGGTGGTGAATTTTATTTTATTTTTATTGGCAAAGGGTGTCCGGGAACAACAGCCCAACTAATCCCGAGGGTGCATGGGCTTTCGACAAGGAGCTTCACAAAAGTGCACTTCAAGTAATTCAAGAAGAAAATCCCTCCAGTCTGATGGCCTCTAAGAATTGTTTGCCACCCGAGAGGATTTGAACCTTTAGACCTGGAGGGAGTACACCACCAAGACCAAGGCCTTTACCACTTGACCCAGAAGGGTGGTGAATCTTTTGGCTTGTTGAAGAGGAATTCAGATCAATCGTCAAATTGCGGCTGCTTGGAAGATGGTGTCATTATGTCTTATGAGGTGTACTTGGAATGACAGGAATGATCACTGTTTTGACAATAGAGAACGTTCAGTGGAAGGGTTTAGAGTATTTTTCTTTCATATGTTGTTAATTTGGGCTTCAGCTATTGTATTGGATGGGACTAGTTTTAATAGCTTTCATGCTCTTTTTCACAGCTCTTAGCTTGTAATTAGGTGTTCTCCTCTTGTATACTTCTTGTATACTTGGGTTATGCCTAATTATGTGGATTATTAAATTCTTCTTACTTATCCAAAAGAATAAATATGTCAATGGCAATAATCTATCAATCACATAAGCAAGGACACATTTACTTGCAAAAATAAAATCCTCTCTTCAACATCCACAAAAGCAGCAGCATCTAATTCTTTTAGCCCATTCTTCTCTACAACTAGCTAAATCAATTATCATAGACACAGGTTAGTTGAGCATTAAAAACAGAAGCCTATAGTAAAAAGTTCCAAATGAAATTGCTCACCAGTCACATCGCCGTAGAAAGCAGCAAGAGAACTGAGGGTCCGGGAGCCAAGATAGCGGACACGCATTGTGGAGTTCAAAAGGAAAAGGGTAGGAAACCCATGAACTCCATACTTTGAAAGTATGCTGCATGTACTCAACCAGCGTTATTCTCAACTGCCAGCAGGATATAATTGCTAAATGCAAACCAAAAAGAAAACCAGGGATATACAAACCTAGGCCTGACAGTTGATTCTTCAATTGCAAAATGGGGGATGGAGGGGTACAAAGAAGACAGGATGGAAAAGCTTGGCCAGAAAGTCCTGGAGAACGGGCACCATGATGCATAGAAGAGCACAGCCACGTATCGATGACCCTTTGTGTGAACCATATTTAATGCCCTTTGAAGTGAAACCTCATCTCCCTTTCCAGTAACAAAGTGTAAATTCCCTTTAGGATTATATTAACACAGATGCATAGCTAAAAATATTTATAAAAGCGAAGCAATGTTTCTAACATCCACAATTTCACCATTTCAGTGGCGATCCAAATAAAAGCAAATCAACTTCTTGGTTTTTTATCGTAATAGTGATTGTTAGCCTTCCTATTACCCAAAATAAAGTTGCTTTGAATCACAAATCGACATCTACTCAATTTCATTCTGAATTTTTTAAATTACCATGATTTTCGGCCTAAGAAACTCACAAACAATTTGGATGAGAGAAACAGGAGCTAGGGAGGGATTCCACACAAAAGGTATCTTGAGCAACGCCCAAGGCGTTTTTCTGGCTCAGATACAGCTCAATTAGCACTGAGAACATTTTATACTTGGTATCTTGAGCAGTAAGCAATAACAATATTTCGAAAATGCAAATCAAAATGGTTGCAATGCTTCATAATTTCGCACCCTTCGACTTCCAGCAGCCTCAAACAATTCCCAGTATAAATTCCCAACTAGCACAAACAAAGCACAGACCACATTTCGCCTAAAAACACCACACCAGAGAATTAAAAAAGAAAAGATCATTAAAAGGAAAGGAGGACACGTACCACGGTAACTGCAACAAGACCAGGGGATCCAGAATCACCGTGTAAAGGACAATTCCAAAGCCGGAACCCTAAGATCGAATCGGAAGCGGATTCCACGGGACAAAGGGTGCTCGAAGACAAAGCCCTTGACGGTTCGGCAGCGCAAATGAAAGTCACCAAAAGCAGGAACGCCACGACGATCCCCGTTCCCAAACCCCCCATCCCCATGAAGAACAATAACCCTAGGTATCAGCAAAATTTATTCTCCAAAATTAAATTAAAAGGGGAAAAAAAGAAAAGGGAAAAAGTCAAGGTCTGGAACAGAAGGAAAATGAGGGGTGTGGGGAGCGAACCCGGCACATCTTAGCGAGGGGGTGGGGTTGGGACTGAGGGAAAGGAAAAGGAGAGTCACGACTCGCTCATTCGCGGGTATTTATTTATTTGCTAAAAAAACATTGTTGGAGAAAAAAAAAAATTGATATTTCAAGCTTTGAAAAACAGCTTTATAATTTGTTAAAAAAGGATGTAATTAAAAATGATTTATGCCGATCGATTTATTTGGAGAATCCGAAACGGAATAGGAATCGGAGGGAAGATTGTCTGGTTTTGGCTCTGGGAGAACGAAGGGAGGGCACGATGCGCTGGTGGCTCTGTCAGATCCGTATGGTGTGCACGAGAGTGGGCGGGCGGGTGGGTGGGGAAGCTTCCTTGCTATTGGCCGATATTTTTTTAGCTATTTGATTTTATTTTGAAAAGCCGAAGAAAAAAAGAGAACGAAAAAGTTACGTGTACATTTTCTAATTTTGAGTTTACTATTCCTGAATTTTTATCTTTACAACAGAATCAATTTATACGATTCATGAAATTAATATAAAATGTATAAAGGATTCTATAAATTAATTAATTAAAAAATATGAAATATTAATTGATATAGTTAGAGTAGATAGAATTCAAGATGAAAATCAAAACCACAAAAGACCTAAAAACTATGCACATATGTTGGTTTGTAATTTGTATCTAACTACAATGTTTACTGAAAAACTTTTCTTCTTATTTTTTTCCCCCTAAACCGGAAACTTGGATGTGCACTTACACGTTTTGTAAAAATATTATTCCAAGAAATGAATTTACAGTTTTTCACATAGCGCTATCGCTCATGTAAAGAAAAATGCGTTGCTAAGAACATTAGTAGTGAGATGGTTATAGTCAAAATTTAACTACGTTGTATAAATTTTATCCACATCAAACCCAATAAATCTACAGTATTTTTAACAAAAACTAAAGTCACTAATCAAATTTTGCCAACTCAACCATCAGCACTTCCGGTAAGTCCACACCATCGTTGCCTCCCTCCTTTTTTTTTTCCCTCTCTTTTTAAGTTTGGTTTTGTATTTTTTTTTTTGTGAAATCATTGTCTATCCCTTATGGTTTCTGATTTGGGGGTTTTTTTTTTTAATTTGATTTGTTCATTCTATTGTGGGTTTCAATCGTTCTTTGAAAGTGGGACTCAGGCTCAGTGGCTTTATCCTGGGTTCGAACATTGAATTTGCAAGATTGGATATCGGCAACTTTGTCTAAACAATAGCCAATAATTGCTTTAAGATATGTATATGCTTGATGCTTTTGTGGCACCGAGAATTCGTCTCTATTTGAAGGTTGTGGTGTGTGTTGCTTTAAGATATATATGCTTGATGCTTTTAGATATATTCGCAGAGCCGGCTCAATAGGTTCCGGACCTAAGATTAAAATTTTGATTGAGACTTTTTTTTTAAGGTAAAATTAAATATTTTAATTTTAATTTTAGCTTTTACATTATATTTTTATTTAGAAATAATTCCTATCGTTTTGCAAAGTAAAATTATTAATTAAGATTTTATACTATATTTTCAACTAATAATTAACTTAATCTTTATTAGAAAATTTTTTATTTAGAGAAGATTTTATCAAATCTAATTTTAAAAGATTGCTTTAAACTCTTGGAACCCTTGGGGACATAACTGTTCTTAGTTATTTTTTAGATATTCTTAAATTTTACTTTTTCTCTCTCAATTTTCAAAATCTAATAAAACATCTTAACTCAAACTATTTTACTACTATTCACAAACTATTTCATTATTATTCACAAATATCTTGATATATTCTTTGTATCCAAATAAGTCATAGAAGCAATTATAATCATTATTGTCAATAAAGTTATATAAATAATCTACACATTTAAAAAAAAAGTGAGCCATTGCCTCTACAAACTACAAAAGATTATACAAGAATTTTTTATGAACACTTGAAAATTAGATTTTACTATTTATAATTTTTACATTATATGTTAAACTAATAATGACAAAATAGAATTCTATTCTTAGAAGGAGACTACCTCAAATAATTATTATGTAGGATACTTTCAAAACTAATAATACATAATATCTATTTGATACTTTTGATATTCTCATTGAGTTGATTAATTTTTTTAATTAGATATTTTTTCTATTTAAAAAATTCTACTTAATATTTTTTTGGGGGGCCTTCTTCTTCTAGGGGCCTTAGGCAATTGTCTAAGTTGCCTAATGGAAGAGCTGGCCCTGTATATTCGCCGTTGTCACCTCCCTCCATTTTTTTCTCTTTTTCGGTTCTTGTTTTCTATCTCTTATTTGGGTTTTTTTTTTTTTTTAAATTTGATTTGTTCATTCTACTTGATTGTTGTTTCAAGGTTTTAAGGTTGATTTCAGATTTGCTTGGTTGAAATATGAGATTGGGTGTTGATGGGGTTAGACACAGAGGAATTTCCTTTCAAGCAAAATCTGTTTCTCTAGTGTTATGTGCTTGAAGTCTTGAAGATTGCTATTGTTATGTGCTTGAAGTCTTGAAAAGTGCCATCTAAGAGCAACATTCATCTGTCTGATTAAAGACATAGTGAAACCAATGAACTAATAATAGCATAAGATTGATCTGAGAGTTCAAGCATTTAGGATGTTTTTTTTGTATAACCATAAAATTAATACAACCATGAAATTAACACAATCATAAAAAAATAAATAAAAAATAAATAAAAAAAAAAATTGAAACAACTGCTTGACAAAAAATTGTTTGGTTTCCTTAAGTACTCCTCATAAAAAATTGAAACAATTGTTTTGACAAAAAAATTTAGACTTCAAAGCATCCTCAATGAATTAGCTAAAAGCTAAATCCATCATATATTTAACTATTAGACAACAAAAACCAACTGCAATGGATTAGCTAAAGCCAAAAAAATTAGACTTTAGTTACAATAACTTCCAAAATAAACTCCAAACTTCATAGTTACTGTACATAGATCAAATTTCTATTTTATTATTGTTTCTCTTTCCTCTTCTCATCACAACTACCTTCAAGCAAGTGTTTTTTTATGAAAGACTTTGTGCATGAATATTTTCCTTTCCTTTTTATGATGTCCTTTTTATTTATTATCATGGTGGCATTGGCTTGTATCGATAACCATAAGTCATGAATATAAGATGTTATATTTCTAAGTTTTTAATAATGCACGGCTTCATATGTCTAGATAAAATTAAATATAATAAAATTAAATAAATTAATAACTAAAAAATTAATTTTTTTTTATTACTATATAATGAATAAATAGATAATTCAATATGGGGATTTGATGTGAATGAAATAGCCAAAACTAAATTCATCTCATATTATTTTATTGTTATATAATAAAAAAATAGTTATTCCAATGTGGGGACTTTTAATGTGAATGGAATAGTCAAAACCAAATTCATTTCACGTTAGCTAAAAGTATCATTTAGCTTCGGCTAATCCCTTGAGAGTGCTCTTAATGCGGTAGTCTCTCCAATCTTCAAGTATTTATCTATAAAATCAATCGTGACAACATATACAAGCATTCTCAAAGCAGTTGTAATATTTTGGAAGGAAAAAAAAACCAAACCTTCCAGAATCATCTTGTCTTTGGACAAAATAAAGTTCATGAATTTCTATTGCTGCTTGGATACTAAAAAATAGAGAGCGACTCATTCGAAACCTCATTTGAAAGTATTTGTGACGATAGATTAGAGGATCAGCAAAATAATCTCGAAAAAGATTTTGATGGGCTTGCAATCATTCTTCTTCTAGAACAAGTTGGGTTGTTGTCTCAAATTCTTCGTTAGAATCTAAATCGATAAGTGTCATTTTGTTAAAAAACAAATGATCCATTGGGAAAAAATTGAAAAAAACTGATTTTGCAAAGGAAAAACTTGACTGAAGTGAATAAAATTGTTAAGAACATATTATGTTTTATAGTGGAAGAATATAACCATTAGAGAAATATAGACTTTTTTTAAAAAAAATGGAAATTAGGCTTCCTTATTATAGACCATCCTCACTTATAGTGGAGGATAAAACCGTGGTAATATCTAATCATACTTCACTAAACAGAACCGAAACTATGAACAAGGACATAAACTAACTAAAACAAACAACCCAACAAACTTTCTAATATTATTTCCTACATTTCCTGATTTATGATAAACCTCCTTTGTCTAATCTAATGACCCCTCTAATGAAAGAAGGAAGAGCTGACAATGAAGACCAAGAACCCATGCATCCTTGAGCACCCCGTTTTGCTAGATCATCGGCTGCTCCATTAACTTCTCTGTAAGCATGAGATATAGAAAAATTGAGACCAAGTAAACAGCGCTGAATCTCGTCCCAATAGTCCTCCATATACCAAAGTCCACAACGCAGCATCTTCAACCAGTTAATAACAAGAAGAGAATCCATCTCAATTTCAACTCTCAGACAACCCAATAAATTAATATGCCTAAGGCCATGTAATAGCCCCATCAGCTGTGCATAATTATTAGAATGATAACCAATTGATACAGCAAAAGCACTAAGCAGTTCACCTCTAGTATTTCGGATTACCCCTCCCGCACCTGATGTATTAGGATTTCCAAAAGAACATCCATCCTTATTGAGTTTAACCCAGCCCTCTTTCGGATAGCGCCACTGAATTGTTTTAACAGTCAACTCAATCGCAGGAACACTCAGCAAATTCAAGCCTCGTAAGATCTCCTCATCTTGCCGACTAATAGAGCTAACATCCTTCATTTTGATCGCAGCCCATGCCACCTAGAATTTAATAGAAGACCATACCTGCTGTGTTGATTCCTCTACACCCTTCATTCTCGCCTTGCATCTTCGGCCCCATAGTCTCCATGTTATAATGGACGGTAAAAGGCCCAGCAGCTGGCCAGATTTGGATGACTTACTAGCTTGTCGATGCCAGATTTCAACCCTTTCTATCCAGTTTCTACTTTCCATACACGACATGCCAATATTCCGAGAACATATGTGCCATATTTCCTCAACAGACTTGCCACGCGCAAAGACATGATCAAGGTCTTCATAGCCGCGAGATGTACAACAATCACAACGAGACACTAAAGGTATACCTACCCTTCTAATCCAATCATCTAATGGTAAACACTCATGCATTGCCTTCCACATGATTACTGAAATCTT
This sequence comes from Pterocarya stenoptera, assembly GCA_003123785.1. NCBI lineage: Eukaryota > Viridiplantae > Streptophyta > Magnoliopsida > Fagales > Juglandaceae > Pterocarya > Pterocarya stenoptera. The sequence continues at coordinate 29,697 of QEOT01001746.1, forward strand.
TTTTGGGAGAGCAGCGTGCCACCCATTTCGACCATGGAAAATTCAGACCTTTTGTTCGTATACAATTCCAAGCACTACGAGTCCAAAATTTTCCATCCGAATTCGGCAACCATATTAACATATCATTACCGTCTTTTATCCACCCTAAATGCTCAATCATCTCCTCTATTTTTTCATACCCCAAAAGCTTAACAAAAATATAGACGTTATCAAAATATATTCATTGCAAAAATATAGTAGTTATAAATATAGTCGGTTGGGAAAAATAAGACTACAAAAATATATCCATCGGAAAGATATGGCTGTTAAAAAAATAGATCCGTTAGAAGAATATGATCGTTGTAAAAAAAAGACAGTTAAAAAATTATATCCGTTGGAATAATTGTATTTTTTTAATAATGAATAAATATTTCAATTATAATTAGAATTAAAATAAATGAAAATGTCAAAATCAATATTTTAATAGAATAGTAATAGATTTGAAGAGTTTGTTATTTGAAGTTGTTGAAAAAGTGACAAACTAAATTTATAAAAGTAGATTTCCTAGTCAAAATTTGGCCAAACTTTACTTAAGCCACTACCTCTAAGAGCATGAAAAAAAAAACCATAATTTTGTTTATATGATTCAACTGAAAATAATAACTTCAATAGAGAGCTCTAGAAAGGGGGAAAAAAGGGTTAAAGCACAATACGAGGCCCTAATCGCCAAAAACACTAGAAGCCAAAATTGAACAACTTTTCCATCTCATAATTTTGTACACTCGGGAGATCTGATTTGAATGAAATCTATTCTTTCGTTCGACTCGGACTAATAGGAAAAAAAAATCTGAAAAAGTGCTCTCTCAGTTGAGAGATTCCTTTTGCTAGCTACGTTTTTAAGAACTTAAGATCGACTACTCTATGGATTTCAAGTGAAATACCTTAACGAATTGCTTCAGAAGTGCAAAATATGTTAAAGGCCGTGGAAAGAGAGACAAGGTTTTGAGGCTTTGACTAAAAAGGCTAAAAAATTTCGAGTAGCCGCTCGAATTGATTCCAAAAATCTAATTGTCCTCTCATATCCCTAAATATGCCTCTACCCTCAACAATTTAGTAAACTGGAAATATGAGAAACTTCCTGGCATACCCCACCTCTGAAGAACTCGTGTGACTTGTGAATATATTGCGGGGTTTAACGGCACTATGTTTGATATGCACGAGGCTAAAGCTTGATACCTAAATCACAGTAATTAATGCCTTATATCATAATCCATTTTCCCCAAGTTGAACTTGTGCCCAAGGCCAGAAAACAAACCTATTTTCCCTAGAAACACATTTTTAAGATCTTTGGAATATAGTCCAACGCATTTCTAGAAGAAAATCATCCTAATTCCCGAGTAAAAAGGCAAAATGAAAGTAGGGAAAAGGATCCTGTACGTAGATGAACTGGAGAGGTCAAGTTCAGAACAAAAAAGTATCCAAGAACTTTTCCTCAGATCGGTCCACAATACAACTCACCATACAGTTGTTGGCAATCTATTTTTATCTTGTGAGGGTGTAAAGATGGTGGGTCCTCGAAATAAAGGAACCCCATAAATCTGTTGTCAGTATTCTAATAACAATCATTTTGACACAACGGGAAAATTGAAAATGAATTCCCAGCTAAGTGATCGCCAGCAAGAAACAACAGAGCACCATACCAGAGTTGCAAAATCAGGCTCTTGGATAGGACCTCCATGCGTAAACCATCGTTGTCTTCCAACCGGTCTCCAACATTACCTGCAAAATAGCTATCAATGTAATTCAGCATTAACATCCTTATCAATATCATCTACTAAAAGAAACTTCTGACCTACAAACACGCGAGCCCTGAAGAAAATGTTATATATATTTATTATGTCATCGAAACTTTCTGTTGTCAACATCTTTGATTGTAGCATTTGCATTGATCCAGTTAGTATGTAAAAAGCAATTAGAATGTAGCAGTACTAGTCCACACGTATCTTAAGAAAATAAAAGACCTTTAAAAGGATCAACCTATCCTTTGACAAACAGAGCAAATGCATCCATAAAATTAGATGTAGCAATTACCTCATAGCTAGTTCAAGATAGGAAGGTGGCTATGCGAGAAGCAAATTATTGGGGTCAGAGAAAATGTTGACAACTACAGTACATTGAATTGCCCAGAGAATTTAGCATTGCAGGCTGCACACATAAAACCCACCGAACCTGATTGCATCCTAGAGTTGACAGATTCGAGATAAAACTCTTCCGCACACCAGACACACATAGTCCTGACCGGATGCCCATTCGCTACCTTGGGCAATGAAGGCAAAGCTTCCTTTTTAAGCCAATAAGAGGAATTAAACCCTTGATCCATCCCTGCATCGTATGACAAAACCCTCGCTTCCTCTGGATGAGAGCTTGCCTGCAATGCCAGGAAGTTGATTGGCATGCATGTTTCAGCATTTCGAATAGGTATGGCAAAAGTTTATAAATGAACAATAAAATCTTTACCACCAAGGAAGAGAATGCTAAGAATTTATTCTATGGATCAGGGATTTCATGAAAAGGTAAAAAAACAATATATCTAAAAACATAGAAATTTTGTGATATGCACCAAGAAAAATTTAAAACAGACCATCGTCATGCCGTAGGACATCACCAAAATTTAGAAGGTTAAAATCGTGCTTCTGGTCCTCAATGGTTCTTACACATTTAATTGCCTACCTATAATTTGAACCCTGTCAATTGAGTAATTTAATTTCTGAAATCATTCAATATATCTGTGACCAGACAGACGTGGAATCAACAAACAGAAACTGCTCACATGGTGATAAACATGATGATGCGGAATAGAACATGACAATGATGTAGCATCTACCCCCACAGTGTCAACTGTCACGTGGCAAATGCCACATACATTTGCATCACCGAATTGCTTACTCTGGAACTGGCCATGAGATTGCTCGCATGTCAAATGGCCACATTTTTCAGGACCAGAGAGCAATCTTGAATTCCATTCTCAGCACACCACATTACTCCCACTCTCATTTCCACCTTTGATACTAATGTCTCCTCTCAATTCACATTTTCTTATCACAAAGACAAGGATTTACTAAAACATCAGAATCGAGAATCAAAGAAATTATACAATTGTAGTACTTTAAAGAAAATATAGCAATTGCATGCTTGACTGCAAGAAACACAAGCTAAACCAGTAAAACCTGATGATATAGGGAAAATTGAGAATGGGAAATCCTCGTGTCCCGATTATCTCTCAAAAGAAGGGAGTTGATTTGGGTTTGTGTGTCATATTGGTAGCATTAGACATAGTCGGTTATTCTGTGATGGTGGTGGTAGTTGGGGAATCTAAAGGGTACATCTCAGTCATTTCATTTTAATGTGTATATATATATATTTAAACTGATTGCAAATGAGTAATAATATGGCATGTTCATAATAATCTGGGACAAAGAATAGCTAAAAAGGACCTCACTGAAGCAAAAAATTAAGTAGTTTACTCTCACATACATCCAAACAGTTCCATTTTCATCCACAGCAACCAACTCTTGCTGCTAAAGTAGTTACTTTTTCATACCTTGCTTGACATTAAATTTGGAAAACATCCTGACGATTGCACAACTGGAGATGAAATATTGGCTAAACCATTCTGCCCGACATTTTGCTCTGTGGTTCTCCACAAAAGTTCTGCCATGATATCCTCATTTGATTGCGCCTGATTTCCAAGATCAATCATTGACCCACCATCCCTAAGATTTTCAGAACATCTTTCATGCTCCCCCACTGTGCTACTACAAACACTAGTCACCTTATTATCAGAAGAAAATGTTTGTTTGTCCCCAGAAAGAACAAGGGAAGATCCTTCAGAACGTTGTCCCCGCATAGAGCTTCTCACATCTGCATCCGTTCCTGCCCGGGTGCCAAAAGCAAGGAATGCCTTAGTGTTCCAAGAGCTGTTAACCTTCTTATGCTCGGCCTCCTCTATTGAGCTACATGAAACCTTATTCACATTATTTATTTTATCATGGTTCTGTTCATAGCCAAACTGGCTATGTAAGCCACTTTCAGATGAACCCATGTCCTGTTTGAGCTCCTCCATTGTGCTACTCCAGATATTTTTTTTGAAAGCATATCTATGCTCATCTGCAGATGAAACAAGTAAAGAGCCTTTAAAACATCTTTCCTGCCCACTGAAAGCGGTAGGATCTACATCAACTTCAGTTTCGTTACAGTCAAAAGCAAGTTTTAACTCACTAATCTTACAGTTTCTGACTTCATCAGGCTTAAGCTCCTCCACTGCACCAGTAGGAACCTCAGTCATCCTATTGTTAAAATGAGATCCATGCTCATTAAGAGATGGGGCAAATTCATGGTGATGAAACGATTTTCCCTGAAAGGGTGCCTCTGCCTCCACTGTGCAGCAGGAACTCTTATTTGCATTTTTTTCAACAATATATTGGTGATTCCAAGATGAAGTAACTAAACAGCTTCCTGAACTCCCTTCTTGCTTAGTGCTGGTTACAGCTTTGTCATTTTGTGAAGCATGATTGCTCCCAAAACCAACTGTAATTATAGTATTCCCAGAGATATCAACAGTAGCACAAACATCCTCGAGTCCAATATCATGATTCCCAAAACTAGACACTAACTCACTATTCTCAGATTTACAACCATCATCAACTTTCATATCTTCCACTGTGCTTGCAAAACATTTAAACTCAATATCTTCACCACTACATGTTTTATTCTTATTATTCAAACCACTTTCAGAGCCTATCTCCAGCTTTTGCTCCTCCACTGATGGGAAAGATACCTTAATAACATTGTTTTCAACAACAAAAGTTCTCTCATTTACGGGAGAAGCAAGCGACCAGCTTTCAGGACCTTTATTGTCTGCAACACAGTTATTAATTCCACAGGGAATGCAATTGAAGACATTTGTTTCATCAGAAGATACAGAAACACTTTTATTCTCGTTAGTAGAAAATGTTTCATTTTCCAAACTAGCATTACATCTATTGGCAACAATGGAAACCACATCTACCTTTCCCAATTTATCATTATTCATACTGAAAACTTTTTCCGGCTTTTCACCATGTTCCTCAATTAAAGCTTGGTCATCTCTGTCACTGCAAGCTTCAACGGCAATATCTGCTTTTATAGCCTTACAACCAAAACCAGATTTGAAAATGGAAGCTTCATGCACCATTGAGGTGGATGGCAGAACTCCAGTTGGAGTAGGGTCAGTGCTCTTCTGCATGATAATTCCCGAACCCTCGACACTCTTCTCATAGTTCCCCATATGGACGCCAATATGACCATTGTAAAGATGCCTCTCACCAAATCTTTTATGACAGAACTGGCATTCATATTTTTCACCTACAATTATTAAATTATCACTTATAGATGTACCGGATTTACACCTATTTGCAGTATCGCTGTGAGATGATACCAGATGGTGCACCAAATCATTTTTCTCATCAAATGTCATGGTGCATTTGTGGCATTTGAAAAGTTCCCCAGTTTGAATCCTTGGCTCCCCCATCTTTATGGTGTCGTGCTCCTCATTATCAGTTAATATAGAAGTCATGGGTGGTGGTGAGCTAATGAGGTCATCAGCATTCTTTCCATCTTCAAGGTTAATATCAACATCCTGTTGCAAACCTAGTAAATAAAAATATAAATAAAATATAAAGTTGGTAAGATGATGATCCCAGACACTGACTTACGTCTGCATGATCAGCTTCCCTGGCCACCAGGTAATTGTCATCAGTATGATCAGATCTCGGTTGGCTTGCTTCTTGGAGTCCAGAAGATGAGAGAAAGTATGAAGTGACTTCCTTGCACGACACAAACTGCTGTCCATTAGGGCTGGATGGTTCCGAATTAGGCAAAATTGTGTAAGAAGAACACAGCCATTAAAACTAAGAATGCAAGAATAAGCACCATAATCAAAGTATCACATAGAACAACAAAAAATTTAACATTTGAAGGCAAGATTGATGGTACAGCTTTTCAAATATCCATTAACTTCATTATTTTATGTGCATCCTAAGTTCTGGAAGTAGAATGAAATTAATGTTGTACTTATACCATGGTGGAGCAAGAAAAAATTTTCAATGGCCCAAGACTAATGAAGACCATGTGTACATGTAGGTGATTGAGTGGTGAAGTTTTGAATTTATGAGGTGCTGAGTTGCATTAATTACATAGAATTGATCATGCTGTAGTGGAAAAACATCTGAAATCTCCTTTTTTTTTAATAAGTAACAGATTATATTAATAAGAAGAAAAATTATATTCTCATGCCGGTATGTAAAGTCCACCTAGTAAAGTGTGCACATTGCATAATTTGATTTGGAAGATAAATTTTAAAATTTGAATCTTACAAATCAAATCTTACAATATAAATGATGTAAATGGTGTGCTCTACTGAGAAGTCCTTGGCTTTCAGTTTTTCCTAGGACACCCTAGGGTAATTGGAGAGAAAAAAGACAAAAACAAAAGAACAGATAGACTTCTTCTATACCATTTTCCTGTGTTAACAAAATGAAGTTTTTCCTATTCCAATTATGCTATCATCCAAAGACAATATTTCCACTGTCTAAATTTGCAACAGACCCCAAAGTCTATATAAAAAAGAATTAGATGTTCCTTGTATCTTTTTTGCACCCCAACTAAGTGTTTTCTCTTGTATACATCCAATGTACTTGGCTACGCCTATTGGTATTAATAAATTTTTTACTTTTATAAAAATAAAAATAAAAATAATCAAATGTATTTTGGCAATTGTCAGGAGGTCCATTGAGTGTTGTTTTAAATTATATTATGTTGTTTTTGGATTTTCTATAAAATCCTGCAACCATTCTTCTATTTCAAAGAAACTAGCTAAATGTCATTCGGAGTTTCACGTCCTTCATCACCTGCATAATAATAAGCTTTACGCGTTTTCGTAATAATAAGCTGTGCACGTTTTCATACATATGCAAAAATAAATAAATGCAAGGATATTTCGTTAAAACTACATTTTGTTTGAAGGATTAGATTGGCCTTGTGTAAAGTGTTCTTCGCAATGTTTGGTTTCACGTTCAATAATAATATAAATGAATTGAAGGGAAAGAAGAATATATGCTGAGGCACTAAAATGCATTACAACTTATAAATAGTAACAGTCCAATATAAGGACGCGAAAAATAAAAGAACCTTAATTCTAACAGGTAAAATGGATGAAGTATGAATATCACGAAATATAGCATAAGAATCCCATAAAGGTGTATAGATGCAGTCATAAACATCGAATCCATATTAGTTAAATTCAAATTACCTTGTCACCGTACTTAAATAAATATTCTTATCCTGAAAAATATTTAATGCATCCACAGTACTCAAACTAAAATGAAAAGCAAGGAGATTATGAAAATTGAAAACCTTATGTATCGGCGGCAATGCAACCATACACGGCTGGCCCTCTTTTTGATAGAAAGCATGAGCCTCCACCCCTTGGGCAACGCGTGGCCGAAATCGCTAGCCAGCACAATCCTCTTTTTCCTGCTCTTTTTCCACCAATCACCACTCAACCCACTCAAAAACCCTAACAACTCCGCCTCGGTCTGCAAACCCTCCGTCCTCCTCTTCAGCTCCTCGCCATACGGGTCCTCCACATTACCTAACGCAGCCACGTCCGTCACATCCACTTTCTTGCTCGCCATCACCATCTTGTCCTCCTTCTCTTCGACATTCTCACACAGCAGAGCCATATTTCTCTCGAACTGATCGCTCTCGATCTTTGGATTCAAGTTCTTACGCGGTCGCCCTCGCTTTCGCTTATTTTCCCCCTCAGTGGCAGCCGCATGGACGGGAAAATTCGGCTCCGCTTTGCGTTCCAGTGCCACCTTTCGCTCAATCATCCGATTCTCATCCTTCCGCGGCCGCCCCCGCTTCCGCTTCTCCTGTCCACTGTCACCAGGAAGAACCTGAACCGGGACATTTTGCAAGCCCGCACAAGATAAATCAGGCAAGAACTCTTCAAATTCTACGGGGACAGAAACAAGGTTATCCGCGTCGGCGGTAGAGGAAGTTTCTGCGGCGAACAGTTGTTTAAGAATGGAAATGATTTGGGAGTTTTCTTCGTCAAGGGGTTCGGGGATTTGGCGGGGAATGGAAAAGGAGGATGAGGAGGAACGGGTCGGGGCAGAGGTAGAGGAGGAATGGGGCTTACGAGGGGCGAGGCGGAGACGAGAGTAAGTCTGCTTGCGGCTACCAGCCGATTCGTTGAAGACGGAGCGGTCAATTTTGGGGATCAAAACGTCGTCGTTGTCGTTGGAGAAGGAGGTGTAAGAGGAGGATGAGGAGCAGAGGGAGAGGGAGTAGAGCTCCGGTTGGGAGAGGAGACGGAGGTCGATGAGACGGAGGGCTTCGAGGCGGAGATTTTCCACAACGGAAGCGGAAGCCATGACATTGGTTGGGCGCAATTGTTTCTGGACTAGTGATGTAAATGGAGCCAGGCAGGGGGCGAATTCAGTTGAGGGAACGAGATGCGAAGGCGTGATTCAGTGACCCGACGAGGTATGTGTTCATTCATGAGATTTAGGCGGCACAGCGGCACGTGGACATGGAGTTTGGAGATTTCAATCTATTATTTGCGGATTATAATATAGGCCACCATGTTCGCCCAGTTTGATTCGGATTCTCAGCCCACTGGGCTCGAATGTAATGGGTATTTTCAGTTATAGCCCGATTGCTAGCTCTCAACCCAGCCCATACACGAACAAAACTACACTGTCCTTTTCTTTTTATTTTTCTTTTTAAATCAAATTGCAACTTATTTTCTACTTTATAATACTTCCATTGTTATGGTTATGTTCAACCGAATTAAAATATAGGTGCAATGGAGAAATTTATTTCCGGTACTTCACATCTGACCATAGAAGGACCCAATTTCAATTTTTTTTTAAAATCAATAGTATCTTCCATATTCATAACTATTTCAATCAGTTTTCAGTATTTAATACGTTATTAGAACAGAGGCCATAATTCGATCACATGATGATTAACTATTTTATGTATTAACCCACCGATTAAGAATTGAGACTCTTTTTTTTCAAATGGAGTATGCAATGACTACACATTTCAGGACTGCATATATCATTTAATTACAATGATTAATCAACATTTTATATCGATTTAATTTTATATCGATTAATCAACATTTTTTAGCTCGGAACAACTGAGTTACCAAGATGGTCTCAAGAGAAGTTGTTTCTCAATTATTAGGAAATTTCCACAAATGTCAACAAGAAACATATGGAGGAGCAATAAGGCGACAGAAGCTACATTCCCTATCACTGGTTCTCTAACCATAACTCACATCCAAGATCTTTATGATGTCATTGTCGATCTACAACTTCATGGCTTAAAATTTAGGTACGTGGACACCCTTAATTTCTGTAGCATGTCGCTGAGTTTTGTCGTCCATGTGCGACCTATCTACATTTTTTCTACATTTATGTACATGTCAATTGCCTATGTTGCAGGGCCTGTCTACGTTTATATACCTGTCTTACGTTTTTTCTACATTTATTAAGGGTGTACGAATCTTTGGGCCTTGATACGGTAGTTGAGTGGCCACTTCTCGGGTGTTGCACCTGGCTCCAATCATATTGGTTTATGTAGAGAGAAATACATGAATTATAAAAAAATTTACATAAAAATGAAATTATAGAGCCATCTTTTGGGAACTTCCTCTCTCACTACAAAAAAAAATTTTAAAAAAAGAAAAAAACCTTCAAAATTTGAGTTTCGCCGAAGGATGACTCATTCCCCCTCTCATTTTATCCTTTCTCATATTCCTTATCTATCTATTTCCTTCATTTTTTAATTTATTTTTCTTCATTCAAGGTTGAAAAAGTAAAATCTATAATTTTCTAACACCTGTCAAGAGATACGCACAGCATAAAAGACTTTCAAATTACAAATCGTTAGGAAGATAATGTCGATTTTGCTGAAATCAATGTGCGTGGTCTTCACATGCCGCTCACAGCTGCTTGTGATCCTCGCGCGATGGAACACCAGAATCAAGACCACCACCAGATCTTACTTTTGTGGTTGAAAATAGACAAACATATTACCTTCACACGCTGTCAAAGTTTACGGGAATTAGTCCAAACTGTAATACATAATTTTTCGTTCTTGTTTTCTTTATTGTATAGTAAAAATAAAAAAAAATGAGTTCGCCTTTTAAACGGTTTATTTGTAGAGGTTGAATCATCCCTTTTTATGAAATGTGAGGTTGAATATCTATTTAGGCAGAGTGTTGTCACTTGAACGTTTGTCTGTATAAAGTATCAATAGTAGTGAAGTCCAAACCAGTCTAATAGTATATTGCTAGAGCGCCAAATGATTGATATGGAGATATTTCAGTATGTATCTAGTCATGGATGTAAGTTTTTTCTTAATGAATAAATGAATGATGACATTTTCCTTTAAAAAAATAAATTTATAAAATAATGTGTTTTGATGTGATATATTAGATTATAAATTTATTTATTTTTCTTTAAAAAAATAAATTAATAAAATGATGTGTTTTGATGTGATATATTAGATTATAAATTTATTTATATTATAAAGTTAATCTAACAAATTATATAAAGTTAATCAATTTATGAATTTATTTTATATAATTTTTAGATCTGCAGCATTAGAATGGTGTAAAAGCACGCACGGAGAATAGGAAAAAAATAATGCTACACGTCCCGTTGGGGGCTCCCGCTGGAGTGTATGTTTTATTTTTTATGTGTTTATTTTTTAAGTGTTTGTTTATATAAAATTTTTAAATATTTTTAAATATTTTAAAAAATAAAAGTAAATAAATATATTATTAAAAAAAAACTTTCTTAATCACGAAGTAAAATAAAAAATTATGTCTTGGTGATTAAGAAAATATTTTTTAATGATTTTTTTTTTCACTTCTTAATTAAAGAAGTATTTTTTAATAATATTTTAAATTTATTTTATTTTTTAAAAATATAAAAATTGTTAAAAACATCTACATATAAAAAAAACTTAAAAAATATACATACTACACCTCAGCGGAGCCTCCAACGGGAGCTGTAGCACGACTCATAGGGAAAATAAATGTCCCAAACTATGTGGTAAAAAATAAAAAAGCACGGGGTGGAAATGTTTCCGTCTTTAGCAGGTGAGGTGAAAAGGAAGGGAGGCTACGCCAGATGTTGGTAGAAAACGAGCATTTGATGGGATATAAAGTGTGGGAATGTGACAAGGTGTGGGGCGCAATAATGAGTGAATACAGGATTGAACTTGGGTGATATTGTTTCACAGGTAGTCTAAAGTTACAGCCAAACAAAGGAACCACTGCTGACGAGGAATATATATTGAGTTATTTTATCGTCAAGTCGCAGTATGATACTACAAAATATATTATTCACTTAAAATTTATTAAATATATTATTCACACTAACTTATAGATATAATTCTTCGTACAAAAAAGTTGTCTTTCTATGCTTACATCTTCAACTAAAATCAAGTAAACTATTGCTAACTTGAGATGAATCACGATTGCATGATTTAATCTATGAAAAATTATTAATTTATAATTCTTCCTCAATTGTTTTAAATTCATTTTATAATCAAATAATATAATAATATCACTTTATTAAAAAAATTAATTTTACAAAACCATCATTCATTTTATATACAGTTGTAAAACAGCCGCAACTATATTATCAAAGCCAAATGCCATTCTCTACATGCAGTTTAAACATGGCGCAGTATAAACCAGATAAGCTCAAATAAATAGACTACCTTGCCACTTATTCATAATCATATACCAAACGTATTACTAATATCTACGTTTGCCATATCAATTAACACTCAAAAAACATTCGTATTTTAAAATTGTTTTAGAAAAATTATTGTAAGGGAATTTTCTCCACTTCACAAGCTCATTGGGCCTTGGCCGTTGACCTGACTCCAAGGTTCAAATATCACCCATGAAGCAAGTCGCCTACAAGGAAAAGTAATCAAATGGCTGATGGGATAGACATTCCTAATATCGCTCGGCCACACTCTGATCATGGAAACTTGCACAGGACATAACGGGAAATATGAAGAACCATCGATCCTCTAAAATGAGAATATCGATGGATCACCAAAGAAAAGGTAAGATCAAGGAACAACGCTGCATTAATAGCGTCACTACCTGAGCTACACGTCACATTAATGACATCGTTGCAGAGTCACGCCGCATTAAAGAACTCTAACAAAAGGAATAGTGCGAAAGACACAGACTTCATGAGAACAGACACAATTGGCCCCCCAAACTCATAGTATAAATAGCAAATATCATGTACGATAAACTCTCACTGATTCTTAGATTCTCTTACTTATTTATAAATTTTTAAGAGAATTTACTGATTTTGACATTAGAGACTCCCCGATCCCAAGGCTACCCTCTCCCAGTAGCCTTCCTCTCTATTCTTGTAAGCCCAAGTTATAAACCTAACCCAAAGACATGTGAAACACAATGTTAACAATTATAATATTTTTACAGTAATTTTGTGTACTTGGCCTATAAAATAGCCCGATTATTTTCACTAATCAAACTTGTTTTGCACCCAAAGAAATGATAAGGAAATCTCAACAAAAAATTATAAAGTCGTTTTTATAGGTTCAAACCAAATTAACCAGTGAATAGGACGTTTATATTCTCGGAGTTGGAAGGCTTCGAGGAAGGTAGCAGTGTAGAGATAGAAAAATGGAAAAGGAGTTTTGAAGTGATTGAACACGCATGGGGTGACTTCATTGAGCGAGGTAAATAAAAAAAATAAAAAAAAAGAGTCAACTTGCAGTGATTTTTGGTGAGTCCGACCATGCACGCATTATTAGGTCTCACTTTATGGTAGAGCATCCATGTGAAAAGAACGCAAAGCCAACAAATTAAGGGATATCTGCAACGCAGCCTGCTTGGTGCACGTCATTTCCAATTTGGCTAGTGCTCATTTTACCTGGGACAGGTCGGGACCCCAGTCCTGGTGAGTGGAGATTTATTTACGATAAATAATTACAAACACTCTGTTTAAAATAAACAGTATTACATGTATTTATATTTATATTTATAATTTTATTTATAATATTCCTTTTGTTAGGTTATTTTTAAAATTTAATTTTAAAATTTAAATTTTAGAAATTTTAGAATATCAATAACGGACTTATAGAGAATTAAATTTTTTTTATTTACATTTAACATTTTCAATTCAAAATATCTTTTAAGCTGATTTAATTAATATAAATAATAAACAATATCTACTCTCGCTATTCGGAATATAAAGCGTATATTCTTTTGATAGTTGATCTGTTTTTCTATAGGTACGACGTCAACATGAGTAGCACGTGGAGGTATGAATCCTGGTCTCTAGGTGGTTAGCGTGAAAAATAAAATAACGTGGTGGTATACGCACTTGGTTCCAATGAATTCGACCGAGCAAGCAAAAATACATGGATTGGGATTTCTGTTGGAGTTTCTAAATTCTGTATTATATCATTATATATTATACACAACAAAACACCTGAAGTACTAAATAGAATGGGTATTAGTTTGATAATGGTTGGAGCAGCAAACTCAGATTCGGTTAAGTATTTATTTTTTGATAGTACGAAGGGGGAATTGGCCCAAAAGTTGGAGGAGCGGTGCTGCTCTGCCGATCATTCATACCACTAATTATTTTTATAATTTTTTAAGTTATATATTTTTAATATATTTAAATATATTTATAAAATAAAAAAAATATTAATATATTTAAAATCCCTTTTTTAATTATTAAGTAATTTTTAATTTTTAACCAAACGGTCAAATTTGGTAGGCATAGCTTTTTTCAAATAGGGGTCAGTCAAGCACAGACGGCTGACTCGTGTGTCCCCCGAATTGCGCAAAAATCTAATAATAAAAGTAGGATGATACTGGTCCCAGCGCTCTCAGATCTTGTTGGTAGCCACGGTTTTTTTTTTTTTTATAAAAGTGGATCTTCATCCTTCATTAAGATAGGACATACAAATGTGACTTGAGAACAAGCCAATTACAATCGTTAAAAGCACCTCAGTACACCTAGGTGTCTGACAAGGTCTAGTCCAGACGGTAGAACTCTAAAGACCTAAGTCTTAGAGAAAATACCCCTCTGTACACGACAGAGGTTACACAACCCCTATACCCTGACAAAGCAGGGTAGGGGACACCAAACCCCACCATCCGACAACGCGGAGGGAGGACAAATTTTTTAGATTTTTATTAATCTAAAACAACCTTGCACAAAGAAATACAAACAAAAACAAACAAAAGCACTGGCGCGTGCACTACATAGCAGCAGACTACATAAGCAGTGCTCAAAAGGAGCTGCTGTGGCTCGTGCAGCCCACGCGCCTAACTGGACGGAGAACCGCTGAGCGATCTTGGAAGAAACCAACTAGCAGACGCCAGAAACACCGCGCGTGGCGACGTCAGAGGGTTCTCCGGTGGCGCGTGATGACCACGCGCCTGAGAACTCGGGGACCTTCAACCCGCGCGTGCGGGCCACTCGCCGCT
>QEOT01001746.1:45549-66296 GCA_003123785.1 Pterocarya stenoptera
GCGGGCCACTCGCCGCTCCGTTTGACGCCGTGTTCGGTGGTCTTGTAGATCGGCGGCTGGGCAACATCATGGCGTGGCGCGTTCGGGCCTGTGGTGGCCGGTAGTTCCTAGATCGGCGCTTCTCCCTTTGAAAGCTCTGAAAAAACACAAGAAAACACACAAAACTAACTATACAGACGAGAGGGGAGGGAGGGAGGAGAGAGGGGGAAGGGAGCTGAAGCTCCCACCCCCTCTAGCTGGATTCGAAAGGTGTTTTCTAGAGAGAGAGGGACTGGGTTTTTTCTAGAGGAGGAAATCTCTTCGTTGGTAGCCACGGTTGACATATATATAAATATATATATATTTTTACTTAGTAATTAAAGAAATATTTTTTAATAATATTATAAATTTTTTAAGTATTAAAAAAATACATATAAAAAAAAAAAAACACATATCAAAATAACTAGCAAGAATCAACAATGACTGTGCTTTCTCAAAAATTAAGAAAAATCATAATATCTTTATTTTAATTACTCAAAATTTAATACCAATTAAAAATTTTCAAAAATAATAAATAAATATAATATATTTGAAAGAATGTACAAATCACTACAACTTATTTGTATACAGAAATTATCTCAACTCATCTCATTTTATCATTATAATTTTTTAAAATTTTTACATAAAATATAATAAATAATTCAATATATAAATATCAAAATAATATTATTATTAAAAAAAAAACATTTTAACAATATTCTATACAATTTATCTAAAACTACCTAGTCTCAAACTTATATCATTGTCAATCGAGCCGGTAGTCTTCCCACAGGGAGACGTGTTATTTCAGACTTTCAGTACCTACCAATACCCATGAACCGACGCTCTCCCTCTATTTAGAATAGATGTCTTTATTCCGTGCACTGTGTAGAACCACATCCGTGTTACTCTTCCCATTAATATTTCAAATCGTTTTATTTCCAAACGTAGAACAACACGTAAAAGATGTTCTGTATACAAATTCTTTAAAAAAAAAAAAAAAAAAAAAACTTCTTTCAAATGATTTTATAAAAAAACAACAAAAAGTAGCTCGATCATGCGTTCCATTATTGTTATAAAATTGTCACTAAACTTTTTACAACTATTCACGAAAACTTTCAAGCTCAAGCGGATTATGATTAGCTCGTCGTGTTATCCCACGTCATTCTATCGCCTATACAAGTCCATATATATAAATCGGAATGGTTCAATTTCTCTTCTCTCCTTTTTTTTTTTTTGTACTAAATAAATAAATAAAAACTTGTTAGGTATATTTCTTATAAAGTTGTCTAAGGGCCTGTTTGTAATTACGGCAGAAAATATAGTTTTTTATCGCAGGATTGCTCTAAGAGTCTTAACAAATATTTAAATAGTTTTAAGAGTTTTTTAATGAAAAAATTAAGTTATTTGAGTGTTATATATTAAGGTGTCTTTTAATCTAACATAAGCTTAAAAATACATTTGAGAAAAAACATTATTTTGATATTACAACTTTTACTCAAAACGTGTTTTTTCTGGATAATCCAAATTCTCGAATGTTGTTCAAATTTTAAAGACACTGTTAATGGACGAAAATACTTATATAATTTTTAGATAATTATAACTTTCAAAATTTTAAAGATATAATCATAATTTTTTAAAAATTAAATGATTGTCATTTTTATCTCATAAAGTATTTTTTTAATTTATTTCCAAACAAATATAACATATTTGAAACTGATTTAAGCATATGATTACTAAACAATAAATAATTTTTTAATAATATGATTTATTACTTAAGGTACAAGTTATAAGTCATAAATTTATAAGTTATATTTCTCACCGCAATCTCATATATGCACTAATTATAGTATTCTACTTAAAAGTTTAACTATTACGAAGTTGTTTACGGCTCAATAAACATGCGCCTAAAGAACTTTTAAAATTAGTTATGGTATTTTTTTTAAAAAAATGTAGCATTGTTTCGAGGAGTTTTTCAACAAAAGCTTTAATTTAGTGTTTTTTTTTTAAAAAAAACTAGATTTTTTAACTTTTTTAATCTAAGTTTTTTAGTTACTTAAAAGCAGTTTACCAAAGGCATAGATTTACCAAAAGATTTTATTATTAAAAAACTGTTCATTGTTAGGTAAACATGCATTTAAAGTCTTTTTAAAGTTAGTTATGGCGATCTTTCAAAACATTTAGCAATATTTGCAGGAATTTTTTTAACAAAACTTGAATTTATTATTTATTTTAAAAGTAGGTTTTTAACTTGTATTCAAAGCACTTTTTATATATTTATTTTTTAAAACGAAATTTTAATCTAATAAAATACATTTTAAACTTTGAAACTCAAACATGCACTAAAAATTAAAAAACAACCTAGGTACCATTGGACTCAGGAGGCAAGCCCCTTCCTTGCTAGGAAGATGTATCCGTAATTAACTGTGAAGCCCGGAATGCTGCCTGCTCAGAAATTCTAAAGTAGGAGTGGCGATGTTCCCACTGTAATTATCTTTGCTGTATTTCGTGCTGGTGTCGCCAGCATTGACCGTTGGCGTTACTCTAGGTGAAATTTTAATTTTTTTAATTTATAGATTTTTTAATATTTAAAAAAAAATAAAATAAATAATAATAGTTGTTCCTTATATTATAAAGAATGTATGCCGGCGTTCTAGACTCCGCGTTACATGGAGAGTATGTGTTGCGCTCGCTCTTATTATTTTACAAATTTACTCCTACGGAGACTCCTACACATTTCCGGTTTTTAATTTCCGTTCCTTCTTCGAACTCCCAACTCATACCCAACAGACGTGAATATAAAAGGAAACGCAAAACAAACGAAGACTCAACTACCACCACTCCCCAGATCTCTCTATTTCTCTCGTATTGGTCTTCTTGGCCGTGATCTACGTGGTTAAACTGTCACCTGACCTGAGTTGTACAGCCGAAAACTGCTGCAGTTGACAAGCTGGCGGAGTTCAGCTTCATAAGGTACCACTTTCAGACCATAACCCCTTGGTTTTTCTTTAGCTTTCTGTACATGATTACTCTCTTTCAATAGCCTCTGGGTATTTTTCTTTTTCTACTTACGTTGATGAGGCGCTTTTCTTGTTTCCATATCGATAGAGGTCGTCTTGTATAGAGTGGGTTTTGAATTTCTCTACGTAGCCCATATGGTTTAATTGTGTATCGGATAAGGATCTTGCTTTGGGTTGTTTCGTTGGAGTTTTCTTGACACGGGTTCAAATGTTTGCAATCACAAAGCTTGACACGGGGCATGTTTTGTTTAATGGGGTTGTCCCGTTCTGGCGCTTTCTTGTATGGGTCTGCTTATTTTTCTTTGTGATTTCATTTTTTTGGCACTCTACCAGGAAAGTTTTTGAAGAAACGTTGTTTGGTGAAGCTTCTGGAGAGAAGCTGCTGCGAATACAACTCTGGCCGACACGATAGAGAAATTTTCTCGATCCAAGGCATGCGGTGGTCCTTTCTTTCCCGGTCTCCGTTCGTGTTCGAGTCGGACTCTGTCATTAGTTTCACGCCTTCCCATTGATTACGGCTAACTTTTGATTCAAAAAGAGAGAAAAAAAAACTCCGATGTAATCTTTGTTTATAGAGAATCTCTCTGCCATAGTTCAAGTATCCGCCATTAGAGCTGTGAGCAGCAGTAGCGTAGACGAACAAGAACCAAGAGGAAAGAGAAAATTAGAGCTTCCATTCTCTCGAGGATTTAAGCAAGCCTGTCTGCTAAAATGGCAAAATTTAGCTGCTTCATTTTACGTGTTGGAAGGAAGAAGAAAGATAAGGTGAGAATCAGTCGTATTCTGAGTTAATATGTTTTTTTTTTTTTTAAAGATCTGGAATTCGTCTATCTTGCGGTTTTATAACTTCATCATCTTTCATTTGTTCGCTTCAGGGGAATGAGGAATCCCTGGAAAATGGTGAACGCAAGGGTTTGCAAACCCTGCAAGTCAAGATCGAGCACCCGGTGAAATCTTCTGAAAATGAAGAGTTGAAATTGACGACTTTTAGCGTTGCGGTACCGTATCCCAACAACTCTCAGTGCAGCGTCAAGGTTATCAGCCATGAAAGTCCTGTTGGGGTTGAGGCAGCGGAGATAGCTTATGAAGGGGAGGACGAGCATGAAGAGAAGTCCTCTATCAAGAGGGATTTCTCTGACCTCGATCTCTCGGCTCATGAAGATATTTCTGCGGACAAAGATTCATATTCCAGAAACAAAAACTTGGATTTATCCTATTCATTTGATCCTGATACTCAGTTGAAAGACCATTTTGATGACAAGATTGAGAAACTGAGTGAGAAGGGTATTGATATGAATCAAAACGGACATGTTAGTGATCCTGGCATTACAAAAGCAGAGTTTGGGCCTTCCCCAAAACTTCAGCGCTCCTGCTCCAATGTTGAAACAAGGACTGTTTTTAGGGAGATGTCTGATCAGTTGCCTCCCTCTACGCAGTCTTTTGAAGAGTTGCAGGACTTGTCTGAAAAGGTGAGGAATGTTGACACAGTCAGCCCCAGATCTGAAACGACCCACTTCAGTGCGGACAGGGTGATGTTGAAGAACCATTCTTCAAGCCAAGTTCTCCCCTCTAGGAGTAGAAGAATGTGGTGGAAATTGTTCCTCTGGAGCCATAGAAACTTGCACAATGCCCGGACCCTGAAATCATCCCGCTCACTTCCTACCAGTGCTGCTTTGAAACCTCAAGGTGGGTACTCTTCAGATACACTTGAACCGAGCCGAGTTATAGAATCGAGCAAGTTGGCATCACCGGGATCATTTACTGGAGATTCCTTGAACAATAATGTTTTCAAGAGCTGGGATACTTTTCACAACGGAGTTTCTGGTTTGTGGCAAGCGAACCAATGGGTCGCTTTCCCTTCAGAATCATCCCCCATTGCAAGAGTGGAAGAGTGGGTCAAAGATCTCGAAATTGAATATCCATTGTCAGGCAATGATATACATGGAAATGATGATGGAATTCTCTTCCCCCCCTCTCCTGAGAATGGTAGATCACCAGCAAGAAACACAACCCAATTGATCCGTGGGAGACATGGCATCAATCTGGCGGCAGAGATTTTGCATGCCAATAGTATCATCCAGTCTCTGAATTCATTATCTACTGTGGCTCACATTTCTGGTATTGGCTTAAAAGCTATCCCTACCATTTCAAGCTTCTCCAGTCTTCGATCCGTCAACTTATCAAATAACTGCATAGGTAATGTCCCTCCCAACACAACAGAAAATATTCACAGGTTACCCACTCTGAATTCATAATTGAGCTAATTGGTTTTATTTTTTTTCCTCAAATTGTAGTCCAAATTACTCCCGGATCTCTTCCAAAGGGCATTCACACACTGAATATGTCGAGAAACAAGATCAGTACCATTGAAGGACTAAGGGAACTGACTCGACTGTGGGTGCTTGATCTCAGTTACAACCGCATTTCTAGAATTGGACATGGTATTTGTACTGTTTGTGCTTGTCCTATGAGCTTGTATCTAACTTTTATAAACATTAGACAGTTTGAATACGAATATGAACTTATTAGATTTTCACTCACTTGATCAGGGTTGTCGAACTGTACATTAATCAAGGAGCTCTATCTTGCTGGGAACAAGATTAGTGATGTTGAGGGGCTACATAGGCTATTGAAGTTAACGGTCCTGGACCTCAGCTTCAACAAAATAACGACAACAAAAGCACTGGGCCAGCTCGTAGCCAACTACAATACTCTGCAGGCACTCAATCTTCTGGGGAATTCGATCCAGAACAACATCAGTGATGACCAGCTGCGCAAAGCAGTTTGTGATCTCCTTCCAAAGCTAGTGTACCTGAACAAGCAGCCAATTAAACCACAGAGGGCAAGAGAGGTGCTGACGGACAGTGTAGCCAAAGCTGCACTCGGCGGGAACAGCAGTTCAAGCTCTTTTAGAAAAGCAGGGAAGAGAGTGAGCCAGGGCAGGTCACTTTCTGCCATTGGACATAAGAGCAGTGCAAGTTTTGCGCCAAAAAGCAAGAACAGGTCAAAGAACCGAACTCATCAGAACTTATCCCGAAGGATTGCTCCATCTGCACTGGCTTCTTCATCCCATTAGATTCTTTCACGTTCTCCTGGAATCTATTCAATATTTCAGTTTTCTAAAGTGATGCGTTGTGGCAAATGTGGGTTTGGTAGTTCAATGCGAGTGTCGTAGAAATGCAATGTAATGCTGTATCGAGGTCTTTAAATTCTTGTTTGCTTTGATTCACTAAGAGCATCAACTTTGTACAAAATATTATGTTTTCTTTTTTATAATCATGTTGTTGTTATGGAATTAACTAGCAGTGCAGCCTTATCTATAAATTTGATCGGAGCATGATTTGAGACACGGTTTTGGACTAGAAGGCAACGGACAATCTATAATCAATTTAGATGATCTCCTACTTCAATCTTCTGTTTTCCCTTCAGTATATATCATTCAAGCCCACGAGAACATGGTCATAGATTTTCCATTTTTGTAAAGAAATCTAATCGGAGAGCAGTTCGCGAGCACTCCATTTTTGTTAGTCAATCAGAGGAGAGAAACTCCAATGAGGATCAAGAAATTTAACTTCAAAAAAGATGAAATAGACAGAGAAGTCCTGAGATAAAAAGTAAACTCCAACACGATGGAACAAAAATGAAAAAAAGCCATATCAAAATGAATTTAGTACTTGAACAGGCCTTATCAAAAGCAAGAAGTACTGCCCTTCAAAATTTTCTGTTGGCTATTGAAACAATGTGACTTTGTTTATTTTTTATTTTGATTTTTTTATTATTATTTTTTATTATCAAGTGGAAATTCCCCGGTCTGATAGTTCTTAAAATTTATTTGCACCCATGAGAATTTGAACCTTACACCTAGAGAAAGTATAACACCAAAACCAAGGGGATTACTTTTTGATATCAAGTTAATGTTCTTCGAACATCTTTTATTCATCATTTTATTTCTAAAGTGCTTATGATGGAACCAAGTGATCATACTTCTGAAAATGCAGACACCAAAAAGAATGCAAGAGTCTCCAAACCAACCGGCCTCATAAAAGTGGGAAACTGTCCTCAAGCCATGGAAAGTATCGAAAAAAAGTCTCATTTCTTAGAAAGACCACACAGCTAGCTTTAAAGATAATTCGATCTGAATGTTACAAACATGAAGTAAAATTGACCTATAACAATGGGGCTTATCACCGGTGAACATAATTCACCTTGCCGATGAGAGAAAAAAGAAGACATAAGAAACAAATTCTTTCAACAAAAAATGCACTGCCAAGCATTTTATATACTACAGCAAACAGCCGTTGATTATTCTGTAATTATCTTCACAATCTTAATCATGTGGTTGTATAGTTATAATGTGACATCACATGGAAAATTAAATCCCATACTGTACTTCTGACTTGCTCTGCGCCTAAATTGCCTACTTACATGGTGGCCCTATGTAAGCCTTGCGGCTTCACAGTAGTTGTGGTCAATTCCACAAAAGATTCTTTTGTATCTCTCTCTATCTCTCTGTTTTCTTGATTCTTCTGTTCAAAAAATTCTCAATCCTTCTTTCATGGAGGAGCTTTATGAAGATTAATTAACATCCAGAAAATAAATACTGATACTACGATGTAGCTTCTTGGGCACCCTTTGAAAACTCGTAATTAGTTTGCTTGTCTCTTGAAGAAAGGTTTCTGGCATATAAGAAGTCTCTCGTCACTGTTATTTTCCACTTCTACAACCCGCGCTTCCCACTTTAGCCTTGTCGTTAGAGCTCTCACTGATTCAACAAGGGCAGCTGTGTCGCGGAATATCACCCAACCCTGCAGAGCAACCATGAATGCCAGCATATTTAACCAGATAGAGCAAACGCAAAGACAATCCAAGACAGCAATTTTTCCAACAAAATAGACAATCTTTTTATTAATATATGTACTGAGCGTTGGATTTTCTCTAGCTGCACCATTCTTGAGTTGGGTTTTCTCACAGTCGAATGATATTGGAAACAAATTGAACTTATTCAATTTTCACAAGGTTTCCAAACAAAGCCTCCAAATAAAACTCATCTGGGATCCCCAAACCCTGTTTTATGATTCCAATTGTTTTCCTGCTACATCCGGACATGATTCTGAGTTTTTATAAATCCCATAAACTCGTGTGACTCATCATAAACATATAGGAACTTGTCAACAGAATATGGACTACTAACGTTGGTTCAAGCAGAGCATGTTCTTTTACATCACTCAGTACAATGTTTACTTTTTTATTAGAGAATTGATCAACGGCATTTTCCCTGCCTATTATTTTATTAATAAATAACCGACAGGTAAATTTGCAAAGGATGTAATATGAGCCAATGCTATCAATTTAGACAATAGATCCTCACTCGTCAAATTTTTTAACAAAATGCAACTTGCACGCCTTTTTCCATCGTTTACTGAACAAGTTGCACATTCATTTTGTTCTAGCTTTTAAAATCGTTTTTAAAATATTTTAATGAGCCCAGGCATGCCCACATTCTCATGGAAGAGTATTTGGCAGACAAAAGCTCCTTCAAAAGCAGCTTTTTTGTTTGTTGGACAGCATCATTAGACAAAATTCTCACTATAGATAATTTAAGGAAATGTCGGGTAATGGTGTTGGACTGGTGTTGCATGTGTAAGAAGAATGGTGAATCAGTAGATCATCTGTTTCTACATTGCGAGATGGCCAGGACCATGTGGAATGACTTTTTTGCAGGAATTGGATTATCATGAGTAATGCCTTTTAGATTGGTGGATTTTCTAGCAAGCTGGAAAGGGATCCCGAAGTAATCCAAAGTTGCAACAATCTGGAAAATGGTTTTTATTTGTATGTGTTGGTGTATTTGGCGGGAGCGAAATGATAGTAGCTTCGAAAACCGCAAAAGTATTTGGCGGGAGAGAAAAGATAGTAGCTTCGAAAACCGCAAAAGAACAATGGAGGAGCTAAAGTTTTCTTTTTTAAAATATTGTTCTTATGGGTGGGGGCCATTGTTTGTAATGGACTAAGGGGACGTTTGGGGAATGAGATGAGATGAGAATTTTGTGAATAGTAGTAAGATGGTTTGTGAATAGTAGTGAGATAGTTTGAGTTAAGTATTTTTTGAGTTTTGGGAAATATGAGAAAAAATTGAATAAAAAATATTATAAAGTTAAAATATTATTAGAATATAATTTTTTAATATAATTTTTATTTTGGGATCTGAAAAAATTGAATTTTTTTTCATTTTTTGTTTGAAAATTTTGAAAAGTTGTAATGATTAGTTTGAAAGTGTTTGTGTTTGAATGATGTTTGAGAATGCAATAAGATGAGATAAAATAAGATGAGATGAGATAGGATAAAATGAAAATGATTTGCAAACATGCCCTAAATGTCCATGACTTTTTACTGTTCGTTGTAACCGATTAAAAATTAGTTTTTAAAATATGACATGTTCAAGTAATGCTTAAAGAAGCCTTGGGGATGAGCATTTGAGGATCAATAGAAAATCCTACACCAATTGATTTCGAAGCTGCCCTAGATCTAAATATAGAAAGAATTACAAAAAAGTCAATGTTTTGGTACCTCTGGACGAAGTAATCTATCAAGCTCAGAGAACAGATCAAGCGTGGTACACCTGCGCTGCTGACCAATTTCAAGGGATAGAAGTCCTGCTGCATGGACCAAGTCATAAGTTCTAGGATATGTTGGAAAAGATTCACACCTGAAGGGAAACGAATTTATATCATAAATACAAGACAAAACAATAAATATAGCATAGATTATTTATAATATTGCTAGATAGAAGCACAATATGGTGACCGACTTTTTCATGAAGCAAATGATACTAAATTAATTCCCTATAATCATATTTACTACTTGAAAGTATCATTCTGCAATAACACTCATTTTTTCATAGCATTAGCCTCTTTTCTTACTTAGGCTCATGCATTCAGATACTCTACATGTGTATACCGTCTAGTTTTATTATTCATAAAAAAACACTCACTTTTTCATAGGTTCCTTGAACTGTACTCTGTTTCTTGTATGAAGGTATATTCGTTTGCATGCAACACGATTTTCAGAAACTTGTTCATCACTATTCCAAACTAAATCAAAAGCTCCAATTTATTGGAATGCTATAAAACTCAAATTGATGCACTTCCACATGAATGTTTTATTTCTCCAGTTAGAAAGCAGACATATAACATGTAACTTGATCGATACATGACCTCACTAACTAAACTAATTCGCCTATATACTATCCTTGCATATAGATGAAGCTGTGGAGCAATTAAATAATATTTGGTTGAGAGTCCAATACCAACATGTATAATAGATACTGAGAAAAATAAACGGTAGGAGGCATTACCAATCGTGCAATACACCTACAAAACCCCTATCCATGATCAAGGGAAGATAGTTGGGTCCATTTGTAGGGACCACGTTCATGACCCACACAGACTTCTTAGCTTCCAATAATGCAGAATTGAAACCGCCAAAGTTAGCATTCATGTCTAGCACATTTCTAAGCATGTTATAAGGTGGTGAGGGATCCTCATCACCCGGTCTCTTTGGATGATCTGAGAATATTAATGGTGACAGTAGAGACCAATAGTTACGGACTGCTGTTTTCCAGTGATCAGCATCATCAGCATATTCTTCCAGGTGTAGACCTGACAAAACATGTAAACATGGAATATAATGAGGCAAAGGGACATGGGTAAAGATTTTCCTTCTCTGCAATTTATATTTTAATTTATTATCGATAGTTTGCTGCTTCAAAGTTCTGACCAAATGTACGAATTACCATGGAGAGCAAGTTCCCTCTTATTCAAGTTAGCTCTCGATGGCCAGGCTGTCCTGTCTTCAATTGGAATCCATCGGCGGCTCCGAGTTCCACCTATGCAAGCTTGTAGTGGTCGATAATATGGAGACTCGACATCATTATTTTTGCTGCATATAGAAAGGCCCAAACCAGGTTTCCTGTACACAAGCAGGTCATGCTACTAATCAAGACTAGCTTTTAGTACTTACAAACTAGACCACCCATATTCTACAATATCCATGTCCACCTACTTATAGATCTACATGCACACGTGTGTGAGTGGGCGTGGGTGGGTGTTCACATGTATCCTATGCTAGAAGTCTCTTTTTTTAAATAGAGGTAATGCCAGTAATCTTACCTTGAACTATAACAATTCCTTTTACTGGTCTTTTTCCATACAATAGTTTCTTCTTGTTGTGACAACATCTCCCAGCAAAGGTTTTCTGCAAAATCATGAACGAACTTCCCCATTTTTTTATGCTCTTTGGTACGGATTACTCTTTGGAAATTGGTATCTGGTGATGTCCAGACGAAGTATCCACCCGGTTTTAATACTCTATCAACTTCAATCAGGTAAATACCATCTGAACCACATAATATGAATATAGGTTAATAAGACCAACTCAAAAGCCAAGCGTTAGCAAATGTCTATGATTAAAAAACACTCTCCATGATTTAACAATTCTAAAGTTTTTGAAAATTTTCATTCATAACTTGGACACCAGAAATCTAGTATCTTATTGGGAAAAATATGTAACAGAAGGCAAATTTGTAGAAGAAGCATCTTTGCATTTGTGGATAAACATTCCCATATATAGCCAATGACTTCATGAATCTTTATTCAATTATGCCCTTTGATTTACTGATCAAAAATAAAACATGTCCTTGATTTAATATCTGTTTGACATTTAACCTCAAATTGTTACCTTTTTGGTCCCAATCAATGCCACATCGTGCGCAATGCAACATATCAAAAGAGAGAGACGGATATGGTAACTGTTTCGAAATAAAGGAACCGATCATTGCAGGAAGACCCCTTTCAAGAGTGAGTTGAACTTGACTGCCCAAAGCCTCATAGTTTGCAATGCACATGGTTAAGAGTTCATTGGAAAATAGATGTGCTCCAAAGCTACCATAACCACATCCTATATCCAGGATGGTTCTAACCTGCAAGATTTAGGAGGTAATCACATTGAATCATGATTTCAGATAAGGGAAGACAGTGCCCAAGTATTTGAGAACTGGTTCAATTTGAAAGAGACCATGTCAATAGACTAGAAGGATATTAGTAAGCATACTGCATCGGCACATGTATATAAAGCACAATCAATCGCCATATTTAAGGCTTTAATAAATAGAATGGAGAAAGATATGCTAAAATATGATGCTAACCATCATGTCAAAATGATTGCAACATAAACCATAAAATGATCTGCCATGTTTGACAAATCAAACAGTGCACACCAACCTGGATGAAAAGATCCATAACACCAAAGGTTCTCTTTATTTTTCAAAAGGCATACCCTACATCCAGGGTGGTGATTTAGCATGGATCAACAGTTTATAAAAATAGGTGCATGCCAAAAAGTAAGACCGCGAGGCCAGGGAGTTATATACAAAGCAATATGACTACAAAATGGATGACAGGGAGGAAAACCAAAAGAATAAAACAAAAAACATGTTTGACATGTGGATTTGAACATAAAGTAAATAACCACTTACCCCAGCATGAATGAAGTTGGATTCATTTCGCAGCCCAATCATTTCTGCAATTTGATGCGAGTAATCTTCAATGCCATCAAACATGAAAGAAGCAGAACGGAAGGAGATCTGCTCTTCGTCCAACATCATCATCCTGCAACCATGTGAAATGAAGAAATAAAAGAAACTTCAAGGAGAATGCAAGTTCATATAAGAGAATGAGTTAATAGGAGGGGCTCTGCTCACCTCTTGGTCAAGCTTCTGGAGGACATTACCTCCTGTGCGGTAATTTGGACATTTGCAAACCATATGACATCTCTTCCAGTTGGCCACCTGAGAGGAATCTTGTAATTTAGTGGTGGAACGACCAAACAATTTTGCCTTGGCTCATGCCCACAGAACCTGTCGAATTCATTGCTATCAGAATGGCTCAAAGCAAGATTGGCCGAAACATTGAAGCAAGGAACATGATTTTCAAACTCCTGAGGACAGAATTCCAACTCTTTCAACCTTGAGGAACCCAGAGAAAGCTCCCCGATATCCCACAAGTCGAAAACAAGTTGCTCTTGGAGTCGCCTATAGCCATGGAATATGTGACCTCTCGAAGTTGTAGAGATAGAAATCGCCCACCAAAAGGATCCGGTGAGTGCAAGAATTACAATCAATATCAGACTGAACTTTAAAAGCAGCATTGTCAATCTGTGCCTACTTCGCTGAGCTCCAACGACCAAGGAATCAGATGCAAAGTCATTCTCCGCCATCCCATATTTGGGAGTATAATTATCTGGGAGAAGTAACCGGAAAGGAAACTTCAGGAATAAACAACTATGATCAGAACCTCTTCTATCCAACTCTTCCTTTTCTGTTCTATCTTTCATTTGAGAGTCGCGCAAATCATTGCTGCTAACAGAGATCCGTGGTCCAGATGCACCTCTATGCAGAGGCCTGGACATCCTCTGACCTGGAAACCCAACCACATGAAAAATTTGCAATAGGGAAAAGAAAAAAAGACAATTCATAAATAAACTGAGAAACCCAGGAATACTTTCACTCTAACAGAGTCCACAGTAAAAAGAAACGAAGAATTCCCCCCTCAAAAAACGAGTTAAAACCCATGAATCAGAGATGCCGAGAAACGTTACACCAAAAAAATCAAATCTCAAGAAGCATGCAAACACAGAATAGTTTTCACTCGAACGAGCTAAAAAATGAAGTATAAGGTAATTGTGTTATTGCATACAGTTCACAAATTACGATCCGAGATCCACAAATCTGACCAACAAGAAGGAGAAACTGTCGTCACCCAGAAAAGAAAAAAAACAGTAATTGAGAATCAGAGAAAACGAAAGGAAACTAAATCAGAAACATTTCCCCATAGCATAACAAAAAAAAAAAACACCTTCAGTTAGTCCCATAGCCCCGAAGTAACAAAACGGCAAACCATTTCCTTTAAAAGCTTCACCTTGGTTCACTGTCTCCTACTAAAATCTGAACCGGACCCGGAAAATACGACCACAAATCCCATTTATATCAATTCAATCGATAATAAAAACTACCAGACATTATTTAAAAATCAAATCAAAATAGAAAACGTATCAAACAAAAGTGGGAGAAAGTAGTCGAAAACCAAACACTACCTTGCTCTATGGGTGGTAGAGCTAGAGAGAGAGACCCTGAAAATCAGCGTGAATTCATGAGTGGCTCGTTTGGTTAAGCCAGAAAGACCCACTATTGTCTTTCTTTGGCTCTTTCTCTCACTCTCGTGCTGAACGCTTCAGAGAAGTGGAAGAGAGAGGCAAAAACAGTACGAGAGCAGTAGTGAGCCGACTTTGTACCGATCCAATCACGAACACAGCTCGTGAAAACAAGTTGTTTGCTTTATAAT
Source organism: Pterocarya stenoptera (assembly GCA_003123785.1). Lineage (NCBI taxonomy): Eukaryota > Viridiplantae > Streptophyta > Magnoliopsida > Fagales > Juglandaceae > Pterocarya > Pterocarya stenoptera. Next base: position 59,984 of record QEOT01001746.1, read on the forward strand.
TTTTTTTTTTCCTTTTTAAATCAGGAAAACCATCCAAAATACAGTAACAAAAATGGGCATCGTAAGAAGAAAAATAATTCCAACCCCTGTATACTAACTATAATTATTATTCTTGTTATAAATAATGTACAGTCTTCAAGTCTCCCATTAATTACCCGGTTTTCTCAATATTATTAATGTCAAACGTACAAAATCCCCATTCACAGCATAGTTTATCTGGAAAAACTAAAAAGAAACAGAGAGGAAGCTCCCCCGCGGAATTGACTCTCCCGAATATCCTGCAGATTTTGGTGAATCACCTTCCCCTCTTAGAACATTTCAATGCACGAGCCTTTTACTTGCTGTCACGTAGTTGCGTATGTATTGTAGATCCGATACAGAGAGAGGAAGACAAAAGAGGAATGCCTAAAAAATTATATGAAAGATATGGGTATGGATTACATTTGACTAGCGTCTAATTTGTCGGACTCCAAAGACCCCTCCTTTATTGCCAATTTTTGCGTCTTTATTCAATTCATAATTCCATACACCTCCCTCGCACTTGCATGAGCTATTGCTCTCGCTGGCTCCACTTATTTAATATTTCCACGCATTCGCACATTCGTAATAATAACTCAATTTTTCTCGTTGCTCCAAAAAATTTAATAATAAAAAAAAAACCAATTTCTTTTACAGTACCTGATGGAATCCATCTAGCCAATTTATAAAGCAAAACACTGTTCTTTCCTCCATAATGTCTCTGTCGTCGGTTTAGGGATTGTGGAGACGCAATGATGAGCTTTTGGGGTTCAAAAGACAAATGTCCAACCGGATTACTGCAGGTTAATCAGTCTCAAGGCCCGCCTAAAGCTCGGCACCGTCCATAGCCGCAAAGGCTATCTCCGATGAAGAGTTTCCAATAATTTTTTGTCTAGATGATATTTACAATTTGCAAAAAAATAGATACGAAACATATCGTATTTTTTTCTTTAAAAATAGTATGAATTCAACATTTAGTATTAATAACGTATTTTGTACGTCTTTAAATCAAGTTCCAGCAATTCAAGTATTCAGAATAAAGAAGGCAATCGAAAGAGGATGGTCTTAAGATTAAAGAGTTTCTAAAGCCAAAGTTAGTAAAACCTCTTGAAAGCTTGTAAATAAATAAGAGATTATAGAAATAAGAGAGCGTTTATCGTATCTGAAAGTTGCTATTTATATCAGGAGTCTGGGAGAGGAACAGATCGTGTCTGTCCTTGTGAAGTTTGTGTCTTTCGTACTATTCTTTTTGTCATAGTCATTTAATGTTGTCTGGCTTTGTGACGTCGTTATTAATGTGACATGTAGCTGGAATAGTAGTGTCATTAATGCTGTGTGGTTCTCTGATTTGTTTTATTTTTTATGATCAGTTGATGTTCCCATGTTAGAGAATCGAGAGTTCTCTGTCTTTTCTGTTTTGCCCTGTACAATCTCCATGATCGAAGTGTGGCCGAGCGATATCAGGCTTATCCGTCACATCAGTCACCTGTTTACTTTTCCTTGTAGCTACCTTGCTTCATGGGTAAGTTTGGACCCTGTAACCGGATATCGGACTGAGATCCAATAGGCTTGTGAAGTGGAGAAGATCTCCATTACATTTATTATTATGAAATTTATATAATATGTATATCTTTCTCTAAATTATTAAGATATATTTAGGACAGAGGATTATAAAAGTTTCTAATTCATCTTCGAACTACTTTTGAGTCTTTGCTTCCGTCGTAAATTCCTCGCATTGGGTGTTAAAATTTTCAAATATGAAATTATTTAATTATTAAATGAAAAAATCGGATATAGAAAAAAAAAGAGTTATAGAATGAAAAACAAAAAATGTTTCTGATTTTTAAAATTATATATTATCTAATACTTATTGATATAACCTTTTAATTCTTTAATCTTAAAAGTTTAAAGTATGTATGTTTAATATATAGTTAAATTATGTGGTTTAATAAGAATGAAAGTCTCACTTTAAAATTTAATATATTATTTTATTTTTAAGTTGATACAGAACACACCACAAACGTCCTTAAATAATAATATTTAATTTATAATATTTTAACGTCCGTAATATTTACATTTGCCGAGTGAATCAGAAAAGGAATAATCTCGTGAACCGGGGGGTTTGGGGTGGGGGGCAACTTGGTTTCATGAAAATGATTTTTTTTTTTTTAATTTATCTCTATCAGTAAAGAAAGAAATATATTCCTCTCAAAAAAAAAATTAAGGTCTCCTTTGTTTTTAAAAATGGGATGAAATGAATTAAAATTAAAATTAAAAAATTGAATAAAATATTGTTAGAATATATTTTTTAATATTATATTTATTTTAAAATTTAAAAAAATTAAATTATTTATTTTATTTTATATAAAAATTTAAAAAAATTATAATAATAAAATAAAAAAATTTTAAAATTTTAAATTTTAATCACAAAAACAAATAAGGACTTAAACGGAATGATTCATTTTTAGAGATCAAAGAAGTGGGAGTGTGACTCTGTGTATGCGTGACGACGATGTATGTATGGATGGCGTCATAGACAAAAAGAGTCATGCTAGCGCGTAGTCTAGCTGGCGTACCCGCTATCACAAAAGTGATTTTTTATTTTTTAATATTTTTAAAATTAAAAAAATACATTAAAAATCACATCTTTAATTCTTAAATAAAAAATATTAAAATATAAAAACGGTTAAAATAAGGATACAAACTCAAACGACGTACTGATATTTTCCTGGACAAAAAACTTGCCCACCCTGGCACGTCGATCAGTCGATGTGTCGGTGAGCGAAACGTAAAAGGTTTACGTGTAGGCCATACCGCGACCGGCGGGGATATGTGCGTGTCCCGTAAATAGAATTTGTCTTCCTTTCCCTCTACATTGCCCGTTCGTTACTTTCGCACTCACGCTACTCATGTAGTGATGCAAACGCGGTATTGTATCCCATGAATGAACGGACGACATCGTAAAATGTCTATTTATTTAAATTTGATCTTTAAACGTATTAATCTCTATATTTTACTTTTAAATCTTTTTTTCTTAACATTTAAAAAGCCAATGTGTTATGTCACATATAAAAAAATTAAGATATTATGAAAAATAAAATAACTCAAAGAATTTATAAATTATTTACAAATTTTTCATCTTATTTCAACATTTATGCCTCTAAGGCTAAGTTTGGATACTTAAATGATTTTAGATTATGTGTGAATATTAGTAAATAATTTGTAAATAATAATAAAATATTCCGATACTAATTCACTTACTAAACATAGTTTGTAAAATAGTTTGACTTAAAAATAGTTTATTAGGTTTTGGGAAAAAAAAATTGAATAAAAAAATAAAAAAATTAATTGTTTTTATTTTAAAATTTGAAAAAATTATATTATTGAAAAGTTTGAAAATTTTATAATAATTATATGAAAAAATTAAAAATTAAAAAATATTTATGAATTTAAGTGATGATTGAAAACAAATTATGAAAAAATCTTGAGATGAAATACGAATTTCTCGTCCAACTTCCCAAACAACTAATCGACCAGAGATTCCATGTCCGGATCTTGAGATCTATAGCCATCTGCTATCTATGCCTGTATTTATTTACAGTTCATTCCAGTAAGGACCCCACCCTGGAATAGATCATGAGATTGCCCACATTCCCGATTCATTACCCAAACGGGCCCATTGCAGCCGATTATTTCAGCCGGCAATGTTACCTCCGTACCTAAAATTCAAGTGCTTGAAACCTAGTTTGCATGATCTGTTGTATCCAAAGCAAACCCACAAAGGCTGCTTCGGTGGGGTTGCTTTTCTGCCATTTCTAATCTTTTTTTTTTTAATATTATTATTTTTAAAATTTGTTGCGACATTATATACATAAGTGACTCACCAGCCTTTCATTCATATAATAATGTCATTAACTCGCGAAGAAGCTAATTAAGACAGCTTAGTTTGGAACAGACAGATATTTAATCGACATTAAACTCACGTCGCTTTGCATTAAAATAAGAACAGGTGGGAATATTTTATAGGTTTTAGATCAGTATTCACCGGATTCCACAATTACCAACCACTAAGTGCGTCTCGATCCCATGTTTGACTCCAATATTTTTTTTTCTCTCTTCACAAAAAACAATAAGAATTGGTGGGAAATGAACTTCATTGACGATGAAGGATCTTAGCAACGAATCGTTTATTCGACTTAAAAAAGTATATATCGAACAAAGTTCCACTCTCCGATCCACGTAATGTGCATGATTGACGCCTAAATGGCAGCGTGAGAGTCGACAAAATGACACGCTAAACCAGGACCACCACGGTCTTCCAGGCCTACTTTTTTTTTTTTTTTTTTTTTACATAATAATACACACAACACATTACATAACAAAATTATAAAATTATGATATTTTTATAAATTATTATTCTTTTTATAAGATATTTTATAAAAATACTCATCATTTTATAATACAATATATTATATAATATATTGTGTGTAAATTTTTTTTTTTTTTTTTTTTTTAATTTTGGGTGTCCTGGGTCACCACATCAGGAAAGATGTACGCACGAGTGAGGAGGGTATGACGTATTAGGATTTGAGACAGTTACAAATAAATTATTTAAAATTATTTATACGATATGATTATTCTATTTTATAATAAAAATATTTTTATAATTTAACTTGCATCGTTTTGTAAATTTAATTTACTTTTTTTAGAATTTTAATCTTTTAGTACTGCAACCAAATAAAACAGAACTATTTATGTGAAATGAGTTCTACAATATTAATATTTAATTTTCTTCTACTTTAGATTTTATTGAACTCTATAGATTTTATATCATAATAGAAAAATAGTGTCTTCAACTTTAGAGGTTTTTATAATTTTTTAGATAGTGAAATTGTTTCATCTCATCACATTATTATAATTTTTTTTAATTTTTAAATAAAATATAATAAATAATTTAATTTTTTTAAATTTTAAAATAATAATAATATTATTAAAAAATAATATTTTATTCAATTTTAATATAAAACTACCTCATTTTATTTTATTTTACTGTTCAAACGGCACCTAAATTACTCAATCCATAAAGCATCGCAGCCCACCGACGTACTCTGATTGTGCATTGTACGTACTTAAGCTACACGTCTACGGTCTACCAGTATTCTTCATAGTCATACGATCAGACAGTCAGACGACCTTTCGTAAGGGGAATCCAAAACATGTTACAACCCTCCTTTTCATTTATGCTTGGTTCTTTATTCCATACAAAAAATGGGAGTGGGGAAAGCCATGTGAGGGAACCAAAGTTTTCGGTTTCTAGAAAAGTTGCTCAGCACTAGTAGTAGACTCAATTTAGTTAAATTTTAGCTGGTTACATAAAAATTTACTATAAAAATATTAATAATAGACTCAACAAAATTTAGCTAATCACTTTTCAAAAATATCAAATAACAAACTCTCTAAATCTATCATTATTCTTTTAAAATATTGATTTTGACATTTTCATTAATTCTCTAATGTTGATATTAGATTTTAAAAGAGAAAATTAACATAAACTAATCACAATATTACAGAACTAAAACTTGAAGTACTCTAAAAAGATGATGTCAAGTCATTGAAATGATGACTAATGGAGACTAGTCGCCTGATGTGGTTGGGTTTAAAATTTGAGCGCTTCGTATTTTTGAGACGAAGAGAAATTTTCTAGAGTTGTGAGCTCGCGCGAAACGAATAGCACGCGAGAGAGGAAATTTTTTATGCCAAAATAATATTTGACCAACAACTTTGATTCAACAAATATGACCAGTGAAAATGATCAAAGTTAAAAATATTGTAGTTTTGTTGAGTCAACTACAGTAAGTTTTTATACAATCTAGTTAAACTTTAGCTAAAATATAATTTTGTCAAGTCCACTACTAATGCTCAACTCAATAAATGAGCAGTAATTTTAGCCCAATATTTATTTACTGGCCAAATACTAAACAATATTTTCACCGTAAACAATTCTCTTCCGGTTGCCTATTGTTCCTCCCGTGCAAAAATATTGCAGGAAAAATATATCCATTGTGAATATATGACCGTTGGAAAAATATAACCATTGAAAAAATATATCAGTTGAAAGAATATGACCGTTGTAAAAAAAGATCGTTAGAAAATTATATCCTTTAGAAATAATATGAAAGTTATAAAATCAATGTGTACTTTTTAATAAGGAATAAATATTCAAATTACAATTATAATTAAAATAAATAAAAATATCAGAATTAATATTTTAATAGAATGATGATAGATTTAGAGA
>QEOT01001752.1:1583-28920 GCA_003123785.1 Pterocarya stenoptera
CACTTAACGAGCCTTATCTACAAGGTATAACCTTAACCCATTTAGCTACCCATGATACATGGCACTAGGACAAAACATTAAAATCCTCATTCCAAACTTTTTAAAAAAACTCATGAAAGTAAATAACATGCTTGCCATCCCTTTAAAATTAAATATAGCATAAAATGTAACAATGCTATCCATTTAATAGACTTTAAAACCTTTAAATACTTAAGCTGATGCTTTATTCACTTAATACATTTTAAAAGAAAGATATAAAATTACAAGACCCAAGCAAGACCTCTAAACAAAACCTCTAGCGTCTTAAAAATAGATTACCAACCAAACCTCAACACAAGACACATGGTACCAATATATATAAATTAAAATCAATTTAATCATCACCTATGATGATGTAACAACCCGACCCTAAGTTTAGGCTGTAAGATAAGTTTTATGTATTTTTCTTATAACCATAAATATTCTATTATTATTATTATTATTATTATTATTTTATCATATTTTGAAGTTATCAGTTTTAATAATAATTATTATTAGTATTATTATCAGATTTTGTTTTATTAGTATTTTATTATGACCCGATTTTTATAATAGCCTAGAGTTTTATTTGAATTTAAACATTATTTCTCCTATCTCCACCCATTAGCCTCATCCTTATCCTCTAATTTATAACTCCAAATCCTATTAGGAGACCAAGTACTCTTATCAGAAAACCCTACGATATGCCTCTATTTTCATTTTATAAAAGTCCCATGAAGGCTCTGAAATAAACACAGCAAATCTGGCCTCTCTCACTACCGCACAGGAAATCTTCTTCTACCTCTCCAAGGTTTTTCTTCTCTCTCTCTTGCTCTCTTTTTATCTCACCGAGTAGCACCAGTTTTCAATTTCTTTAATTGCTCTCACCTGGACAACTGTAAACTCTGTGCCTTTCTAAGCAACTCTGTACCTTTCAATTCATTTACATTCTTTTCTTCCACCTTAAGGTTAATTCGTGTAATTACATCAGGGCTCTCTCTCTATTTATTGAAATTGAAAGTTTGTCTTCAAGCTATTAATTGCTTCTTTTAACTTTTAGTCTTTTGGCTTATTACAATTATGCAACCCTTTGACTGTGTCATAAATCATGATAAGATTAATTTTCAATCAACACTCATAGACTTACGTTTATTACGATTTTGCTCTTAAAGTTGCTTTCATTCTTTTAGTTTCTTTTGTTAAGCGTGAAATCTATGATATGATATGACAAGTATGAATGTGATTTCTTTTGAAATCTATGATATGACAAGTATGCAAGTATGATTATGATGAAATACCAATGATAAGATACGTAACGACCTATGTTATGATATGAAGACGGTACCTATGTTATGGGCATATTGCATTGCCAGGTCGTACATGCTAGTAGTGCACCCAGTATGTCTTCCTTATGTATGGATTCCACAACCCGCGGACACAGGCGGAATCGAAATCTGCTTAGATTTGCTAACCCTAACTCACGGGGGTCAACAGTGGGTAACGGCCTATGACAAGTGAGAGATAAGCTCATGCTCATGTTCATGTTATTTACAAATATATTCATGAGTATGCACGTTTTTCAAGAAACCGTATTTTATTATGTTTACTGTATGATGTGTGCTTATTGAGTATTCGACTCATTTTAGTTTGTTTTCATGTTTTTAAACCACCCAGGTGATGAAATTTATGAGAATGAGACTGCAGGACAGGACTTGACCCTGAGAGGCGAGGCAGAGGCCTAGACGGATTTTGTGATGATTAAGCTTTATGGTTTAACATTTAATTAAATTATTTTGATAAGCACATAAGACTTCCGTAATTGTTTTAAATAAGTGCTTCCGCAGACTTTATTTTTTTGGATTTTTAGTATTTAATAAAATTTGTTTTATTTATGGAATTGTTTGCATCTAGCGCATTATTAAAAAGAATTTTTTTTTCTAGTTCAAGTTTAGTAGTAGTATACTAGCTCCCCAAAAATTCTAAAATGTCTTTATTGGGGAGCGGGGTGTTATAGATGAAACCAAGTTTAAGGACAACATAGCAAATTTCGAAATACAAAAACTCACATAGCAAAAACCACTTTAACATATTCGGTTTGGGCTAAAAACAGAGCACCTATATTTATTCATAAGATGATAAATTAACAACACCAAAATATAAGCTAAAACAACTTAGGGAGCTTCCAAAATCATACTAAAATCAAATGAGTCAAATTAGGATTTTTACCTTAAGCTCTTAGCTTCTTTCAAGAGGCAAGATAGATGACCAATTGGTGATAAACCCGTGTAGATGAAGAACAAAATGATAGCATTGTTTTAATAAACCCCAAAACTGAAACATCAATGGGTAAGGAAATGGTGAAATTCGAAATCCGTATGGAAATCATGCTAGAAAGTGAACCAAATGTTTATTACCTTCAATATTTCATCCTTTGGAAGATGAAATCAAGCTTTGGTTCCAAGATTTGAAGAAAATATTTTTCTTCTTCCATTGCTATGGAGTCACAAGCTTGAGGGAGATAAATGAGTTTGTTTTCTTAAAGATGAAAAGAAAAGAAAAGAAGAAAAGAGGAAGGTGTGCATTTGTTAGCTCTTGGAAAGGAAGATGAAATTTTATTTCTTTTTCTTGGGTGAGGGTCGATGGGTAGGAGTAGAATGCCTTAGGATAGTTTTTGGTTTTTCTTCTCCCTTTTGTTGCCTAACCCGATGGGTGCATGAAGAAGAAAAAAGTTGGGTTGCTTGTCTTAGAAGCCTATGGTTTTCAAGGGAGAAAAGAGTCAATTTATTTTAGTCAAAGCTTCTCCCATAAGCTAGGGAGATGGATGGTGGAGATTAAGTGTGGGAAGATAATTTCCTCACCTACCCATCCAATGGTATAGAATAGTTGAGCCATTTCTTAAATAAATAAAATTAAAGGGCTTAAGGGAAAATACTTCAAGGTCTTAAAAATCATACCCTTTATTTTAATAAATCATATTTTAAAATAAAGCATACTCATCTTAAAATAAAATAATTAAAGTCATAAAAATCTTTATCTCAAAATATTTAACTTAAAGAATTAATAGAATGACGTACGGACCTATGTAGTAGGATTCGGGTATTACAATAATATTGTCGCAAATAGGGTGCTTTTGTCACTATGTCCAAAATCATTTGAGACTAAAAAAATCCAATTTTGCATTGTAATATTATGACGCAAATAGTCGCCATATTTGTGACGTTATTGACATTGGACTCAAAAGTAATTTTGAGATGTGGATGGAAATCATCATTTGCGTCATTATATTTGGCATTTTTGCATCAATTTGAGCTGCCGAGAATGAGAAATGATTTGAGGCTATATGTTTTTATGACACAATAACGTCGTCGCAAATTGATAGTTTTTTCACTGTATCCAACATCATTTGTCACAAAACATTCTATTTCTTGCGTATCCATATTGTGACACAAATAATATCTCTTTGCCACATTATTTACAATCAAGGCGAAAGTGCTTTTGAGAGTGAGTACTATCATCACTATTTGGACTTTTTTACGTCTATTGAAGGTGACACAAAAAGTCGGATTTCTTGAAGTGAATATAGATTTTTTTGTCCAATTTAGTTAATTGGGAATTCGTTTCCTCTTCAAAGAAGATTTACCAAATTGTACATGTGACAATCCACATAATTGTTCTAGCAAATCCTCTCCCTCGACCCTTGATGGTTGGGCCCGGTGCTCCTCATACCCATTAAAAGCATTTTTTCCATCTCCAAGGGTGATCTGGGGCCAACCACCGTCAATGACCCATATAGCAATGTTTGCGCCCATAAACCAACCATTGTGAAGTTGTGTCAGCTGTACATGAAGGGCATGTCATCTTGCCCTTTGTGCTCCAACCAAAAAGATTGGCATACATGGGGAAGTCATTGATAGTTCAAAGCAATGCTGCATGCAATCTAAACATTTGCCCATTATAAGCATCATAGGTATGAATACCCTCTTCCCATAACTCTCCCAACTCATCGACAAGAGGGCGCAAGAACACATCAATATCATTTCCTGGTGCCTTAAGGCTAGAGATTAGCAACGACAACATGGTGTATGGATTTTTCATACATGACCAAGGGGGCAAGTTGTAACGCATAAGTAGCACTGGCCATATGTTGTACGGTCTGATCATGTTATTGAATAGGTTAAACCCATCACTCGCCAAACCAAGTCTAACATTGCGAGGATCTTGGGAAAACCAACCATATTTGTTATCAAAGTCTTTCCATACCCTAGAATCAGCTAGATGTCTCATGCATGTCGAATCGTCAACACATGCCATCTCATGGCTTGGGCTATCTTCTTTGACATAAATAGCCTCTGTAAGAGCGGCTTCAGGGGGAAATATCAAAGAACTTTTTGTGGTATCCTCTGTTGCTTACTTGTACTTGCAATCCACCTAGATGCTTTACATTTCGGACATTCATTGTACTTAGAATTTTCCTTCCAAAACAAGGCACAATCATTTGGGCACACATGTATCTTTTTGTAACTAAAGCCCAAGTCATGCTCCAAGAGACGAGCATCATTAAATGAGTCAGGGAATAGAGCATTGGGAAATGCAGCTTGCAAAAGCTTTATCACCATGTCAAAGGACTTCACGATCCAACCACCAATGCTCTTGATGTGAAGCAACTTGACTATAAATGATAGCATTGAGAACTTAGCACATGAAGGATAAAGTGGACATTGTGCGTTGGCTGCCAACTCCTCGAAATTAAGGATTGTTGGACTATTACAGGTGGATGGTTGATCATTTGTGTTTGCATTTCCTTAATTTCTAGCTAAATTATCCATAAATGACCCATGACGAATGTCATCTAACATCTCGTCGAAATCATCAATATAGTCATTGTAAACTGATGCATTATCACCTTCATTGTCAGAAAATGTGACATCTAGGAACGAATCATCTTCTCCATGGAATATACATTGTGTATAAGTTGGATCAATCCCTATGATGAAGAAATGATCTTCGACCGTCAGAAAAGAGTGGAAAGCTCTATTTCGGCATTTCCTACATGGACACCTAATATGATCAGATCCAGGTGTGTGGGCTTGAGCCATAGCTAGGAATTGTCTAACACCTTTACCATATTGATCGGAATGCAATCTATCTGCAATAAGCATCCACACCTTATCCATCTGAAAAGAGATTGTTAGGGGATAATCAATGAATTGAATGTAATAGATCATTTATTGGAGTGGAGGTATTTAATAGATCATTCCTTTGGTATAAAAGTTTTGGGCAATTTTCACAAGCTAGAGGTACTATTTTGATCTCCCATCTTATGTATGCGAATGATGTGGTCATCTTTTCTAATGGAGGCCGTAGATCTTTTCTGTGCATTTTAAAAATCTTAGAGACATATGAGAAGTGGTTTGGTCAATTGGTAAATAAAGAAAAATGGATATGTTTTTCTCTAAACATGTTCCTTTAGCTAGAGGAAGAAATCTTAAAAGGATGACTGGTTTTTTAGAAGGAAATTTTCCTTTTAAATATTTGGGAGTGCCTATTATTTCCGGGAAACATAAAATAGGGGATTTGGAGGAATTGGTGAGTAAGGTCCAGAAAAAAATAAGTGGATGGAAAATGAGATTGCTATTGGCGGGAGGAAGAGTGATTTTATTGAGACATGTCCTTGCAAGCATGGCTTTACATCTACTAGCAGTTTTGAAAGTTCCTAAACAAATTATATTGGTGTTAAACCGTTTAATGAGCTCTTTTTTGGGGGCCGAAAGAGATGGGAGGGGAAAGAAAAAATGGGTTGCATGAAGGAAAATTTGTAGGCCAACAGCTAAAGGGGGTTTGGGCAGTAGAGCTTTGGATGAGATGCAAAATGCTTTGCATCTAAAGTTTGCATGGAAATTCGTACATGAAAATTCCCTTTGGGCAAATTTGTTTCGTACTAAATATGTTCGGGACAAACCTTTGATGCTTCTTGGTCCTCAAAAGGGAATAAGGTTTTGGCATATGATTGTTAAGAGTATACCTATTGTCTTGACTAACTCCAAATGGAAACTCAATGAAGGAAATGTATTTTTCTGGTATGATAATTGGCTGAATTAGGGGCCTTTAGCTGATAATATTCTGGTAAGTGGGCAACCTCTATTGAAAGTTAAAGAATGTCAATTGAGGAATGGGTGGGATATGGACATGTTAGAGAGGCTGGTGGCAACTGATATGGCAGAGAGGGCCCTCAATGTCCTTGTGAATTGTAAAGAGGGAGAAGATATTTTAGTTTGGACCAAAACTGAAAGTGGAAGTTTTAGCACAAACTCAGCATGGGAGTGTATTCGGGTAAGGGGTCAGATTGTTGAGGGGCATAAATGGATGTGGAATAAGATGCTCCCAAAAAATTTTTTGTTTTTATGTGGAAGGCATGGCATGGTGTATTAGCGGTGGATGAGAAAATTAGGAGGATTGGAATTCCATTGGTCTCGAAATGCAATTGTTGTAGACAAGGAAAACAAGAAGACCAGAAACATGTTTTATTTGAAGGGGTGATTGCATCAGAGGTATGGAAAAAATATAGTGCTATTCTTGGGTTACCAATTGGAAGAACTTGGCATGAGACTTGCATTAGCTGGTTTCGGAGAGCTGAAAATGCTTCTCAAATAGGTGTTGTATTGGGTTTATTACCTACTATTATTTCATGGAGGCTATGGGTTAGAAGATGTTCTGCCTGTATGGAAGGTAAAGAGGAATCAGCCTAGGAGGTGTGGCATTCTATCAAGCAGTGGATAGGTGTGATTTGCCAAGTTTTTTCCAAACCAAAGAAGATAAATCAATCCGACTCTTACATTCTCAATTGTTTAAATATTATTCCAATTCCAATTCAACATCATTCATTTAAACTAATATCATGGTCTAAGCCATCTCAGGGATATGTGAAGCTTAATATGGACGGAAGCTGTCTCGGGAACCCAGGAGCTTCGGGGGCTGGAGGTGTGATTCGAGACAGGCAGGGAGGTATCGTTTTAGCATTTGCAATGAATTTGGGATATGGAAATAGTACTCAAGCAGAATTACGAGTGCTGTTGAAGGGAGTTAAACGGTGTAAAAGTTTGAGATTAAATGTAGTAGAAATTGGAATGGACTCCAAGGTAATACTGTCATGGCTACAGTATATAGATGTGGGATTTGGTATTTGGAGGAATATTGGGAAGAGCTTCAGAAATTGCTGTCATCAATGTCTACAAAATTCTCGCACATTTACAAGGAAGGAAATGGTGTTGCAGACTGGTTAGCTAGAAGAGGTGCAACGGATGGAGATGTGGAATGGACAACAATGAATGAGATGCCTCCTCTGCTGCGGGGCCTGATTAGAGTGGACAAGTGGGGTCTTCCAGCAATTAGATGTAAGAGGAAAAGTGTTGGGTTTTAAAAGGAGAAGCTGTCTGAGTTTTTGTAAGGTTTCGGTGATGTTTATAGGGACGGATTTTGCTCCTTTTAACTGTTATATGATGTTATTTGTTTCAGAGCCTAGGGGGTTGTTTCATTTAGTTACCATGGTTTTTTCTGGGCGAAGAGTGTAGGATATCTACTTTTATTCGTTTGTCTTGAGCGGTGTTAGATTGGTTAGACTGGTTGGTACTTAGATACAGGGGATGCTTTTATTTTTTTATGTAAATCCCTAGTGTCAGTTTGTCACCAAGGTATTCCTCCGCTATAAGTGAGGACTATTAATAAATTTGGAACGGGATCACTATTGGACATGTGATCTTCGGCTCTAAAAAAAAAAAAGGATCATTCCTTTGGTAAACATAGAATGTTTGACTTTATTCAATACAGATCACAAAGGCACCATATATATATGATGGTCTCCTCACCCTACACAAAAGCACCATATATATGGAGATTCAAAATGAAGGTCCTATTGCCCACAACATGGAGATTCATAGCTCTAACTGCTACATCTATAGAGTTAATGATGTGTGTTTGTTGAGAACCTAAGCTTTGTAATTTAGTATAGATGTAGAAACCATAGTATCCGCTACAATTATGACCAATAGCTCACTAGACATAGCATAGATGTTAGTGTTATTGTGGCGCCCCCAACTTCCATGTACGGACACACACAAAAATAGAGACGCCGGGATGATGACGACATGGTCAAGCACCCCATCGACATGTGCTGAGTGTGTGCAATGCAACATGTGTACAAGAAACAATACGCAACGGAAAGGTTAAGTCAAATAACTAAGTACCAGAGTTTAATACAATGCAAAAGTATTGAAAATCTACATGTCAACATAATATGATTTTTGTTTACAAATCAACATCAAATCAAATAAAATACAATGAGCATAAGCGAACGATAATCTTCAATTACAAAAACAGCCAATGTCCCTACTCTTCAGGCGGAGCCGCATCCTATGGCTCAGCCTTCTCAAAACCTGCATCAAAATCTCCAGTACCAAAAAAATGGTACCGCAGGTAAGTAAAATCCAAAATGCTCCAAGACAATAAATATATTAAAACAACTAACGATATGCATGCACATGACGACCAAAGCGCAAACCCAAGAAAAATACCATTTCTCGAAAATCATAATTTTTCCACACACGCCAAAAATCACCATTTGGCACAAAACAAAAATCCAGGAATACGTCCATTAATTTCAATTTTAACCGTATGCACCATGGCCTCCCTAGGGACCATCCACATACTCTGGCTTTCATCGTCACTCCACGGGTAACAACCATGCAAGCGATACACGAGTGATGCCTAGTTTCGCACCCACTGCATACATAGCCAAGCATCCTCTGACCCCCGCCAGCCCGAGGAGTTACGGAGTCTGATCGAGAGCGCTACCATCCCGTCCAAGTCCCGGGCAACAGCCCTAGGGGATGACACTTAGTATATTCCGCTCCCGAATGTCTAGAGAAGCTCCACCGAGATAATACCCCATCTCGGCTTGGGGGTGATACACATGCACCCTAAAAGCCTTAAACACAGTTTCTCAAAACACACACCCACGCATGCGTGCACAATGTCATGAAATCAACCAATTACCAACAGCCAACAGTTATCAGTACAACTAGATAACCAAATCATAGTTTATAAAACAGGTTAGTGCAAAAATATTTTAATGTCTTAAAAGTCTTTTGGAGAAATACTTACAGTGCTATATAATAATTTTAGGAGGATCACGGAGATGCAAAAGGCGGCTGGAAAGCAACGTAGCAGTGCAAAAACACTGTGGCCAAAATACATAGTATACCGAATTCCAACGGAGTCAAACGAAGACTTGAAATTGATAGGGTAAGGCCTATGGGAGGTGGTGAAACTAGTGGAAGCACGGTTGGTGGTGGGTGGCGGCCGAAACGGCGGTAGAAGGCCAAAAAGGTGAAATCGGAGCTTGAGCTCATGGAGGTGGCTCCAGCGACGGATCAGAGCTGGAATTGGATGGGTTAGGACGGCAAGGGGCCGGTGATGAAGTGGTGAAGAAATGGTGGCCAATGGTGGCCGGACGGCGGTGGTGGAACGAAATGAAGCTCGCGGCTTCGCATGGTTCGTGGTGGCTAACGGTAGCGTTATTCGACCTGAGATTTAAAGGGAAGACTCGCTGGTAGCTGGGGGGTCGACCGGTGCCGGCGGTGTGAGCCACGGACGGCTGGCGACGACACTGGATGCTAAAGAACCGAATGGTGTGGGGGAGAGGAGAGAGAGAGGGTCAAGCGGGAGAGGGGTCCGAATGGGAAAATAGAAGGAAAAGAAGAAAAAAAAAAGAGAAAAAGAAAAGATGGGGAAAAGAAATGAGGTCCAATCCTCACAACTTTTGAATCACAACCGATCCTCAAAATAACTATTTTTACAACAGTAAATTAAATAAATCAGTTTAAACTTAAAACTAATTAAAATAAAATATTAAACTCCAATAATAATCACTCTTTAAAATATAAAGTAATTTAATTATAGAACACTAATTAAAATTATGAAAGCACACTAAAATAATTCTCGATTTAAAAATCGTAAAATAATCTCGCGTAAACATATTTAAATTAAATTAAACGGCTCAAATCAAATATTAAATTAAAAAAATCATTCAATAAAAAAGCATGTAAAAATCGGGGTGTTACAGTTATGTATTTTTTTCAGGTTGAATCAAGGAAGAGGCCAAAGAATTAGGCACTATTATTGAATTAAGGAGCCCATCAATTAATTAAGGAGCTGCAATTTGTTTATGTATTCTGTTACATGTCAATAACACCATATAAAATAAAGTAGAATTTATGTTTGAACAGTACATGAGATAAATTAATTAATCAAATAATACTTGAGTTATTAAATTAACTTATGTTTAAATACTATATATAGTTTTTGAAATTATAAGTATCGTGATATTGGTAAATATCATAACCCATCATGAATGTTTAACTTGGAGGAGTACAAATACGTATGAGATGGAACTCCCATTTCTGATCGATCAACAATATGCAGGCTAAATCGATCTCATGAACAAATATAAGAAAACACAATATTAATTGCGTCCAATAACAAAGGAATTCTCCATGCAGTACATATAAGGTACATAAAGCTACTTCATTCAGCCACATGGATTTTGTATTTTTCTTACGATAAAAGGAAAATTACACTAGGATCAAACAAAGTAAGCATATATATATATATATGAGTGGTCCCTACTACAATTAAAGGGCATATAAAATCTGTGGTGATTGAAGGCAAAGGGTACTTTGAAATGGCATGCCCGCAGGTATATCTTGGTGGAATTATTCCAAAACCAAAGTTTGTAATACTTACTCATGGTGTTTTCTTTTAAAATGCATTGTCTCTGATTCTAATCCGTTTTATTCTGTATGTTCTTAGGGAGAAAGAACCTTGTTTCTCAGTTAGAGAGGGAGGCTATCCTCTTCCCTCGTTAACTTCCCTGCAAGATAGGTGGAAAAGGAATTTTGAGGAATGTTCAAAACTAGTTCTTCCCAGGGCTAAGTGAAATACAAGAGGAATTAAGGCGGTCTAGCATTTCAATAAGCTGCATGGCTCAAGGAGGAAGAGGCTTTACAGATGGGTTTTGACTATATAACTTAGCTATTTTTAGTTCATATTGTTGCACATATGTATGATAATATATGCATTAAGATACTTCTGTCTAATATTGTATATACGTGCGTGGAATGATGTATCCTCATGTGCTCGAGTACTAACAAAAAACTAAATTTTCCAAATAAAAAAAGGACTGATAAAAGATTATTTCATTGTCTGATTATGAGTTTGTGTCCAAAGCATCTTCCTATGGCCTTACATGGTATTACACTTATGCCTGATTTGAACAATTATGAAGTACATGCGACATCATCAATTCATTTACGCCTAAAAGCCACCAATCACGAAATATCCCTAAACTCTATCATATCAAATTGCACCATACTATTATAGTTTTAAGTTTTAGTAGGTGTTGACAAATATGCTAACATTTCTTGTTATTTTCCTTACAGAATCATAAATTACTTCGGACATATCAATGGCTATATCTACAAAGATGCAAGCAACATCTATAGTACATATAAGAACATGGTATAAATGTTAGCTTTTCTTGAAATGCTTTAGAGATTCTCATGGGGCAACAAAGGAAAACAGAATATGAAAATCATGAAAATGAATCATTGTACCGAACATCAGAAAAAGATAATGAAACCAAAAGAGACAACAGATTCACAGTCCATAGT
Organism: Pterocarya stenoptera; assembly: GCA_003123785.1. Lineage (NCBI taxonomy): Eukaryota > Viridiplantae > Streptophyta > Magnoliopsida > Fagales > Juglandaceae > Pterocarya > Pterocarya stenoptera. The sequence continues at coordinate 13,325 of QEOT01001752.1, forward strand.
TACCCAAAAAAATGTAACATATAAATTATATATATGCAGATTCAGAAGACACAAAAGATGTAGAAGTAGAGAGTATACCTTAGAAAGATTTGGATGATCTAGATTAAATGCCACACAGCAACTTCTTGCGTAAAAGTTGCCCTTAATGACGCAATACGTACGTTAGACCTTCTGTCCTATGACCCTCCTCACCCCAATCAAGAAATTTAACTAAATATCAAGAAAGAGTACGAACCACACGGAAAACTGTTAACAACTTATGGGTACTACCGTTAATGATACAAGAAAAATGTAACCCACTTAGCATAACAAATTCAAAAGAGGCTAACATAATCTTACAAAGAAATTCAATAGCTTTACTAAATTGTGAAGATAATGAGAGGAGAAAACTAATCGTAATATTTAGATACTAAATTCAGCCTAGCTACTGCATGCAAGAAAAGCTTAGTGTCACACAGACATGCCCTGTCCCTACAGGAGTGTGAGGTGCCACACTCCTTGCCCATTACACGGGTCCCACATCCCATATGAAAGGATTCATCATCTTGCCTTCCCTTTGAGTTTTTACTTGGTTGGGAGGAGCATACTATTGAACGGTGCAAAAGTGACATTGATATCAATCCTCAAAATTTTCAGAGAGTTAAGAATACATATATCTTAGAAAAATGAGCTTCCCAAGAATAGATGCTTTGGTAATCTGGTACTATTGTCATTGTATTTAGTACTAGCCAAGTTTAAGTTCTTTCCAAAAGAATGTTAATGATAGAATTCCCTGGCCACCCACAAGACAGAAATAAAAAAAGGTACAGTTGTGGGAATATGCTTATTGCTGGGAAACTAATTTATTTGCGCGTAATTTAATGCCTCAGTTAGAGTATTAGTAACTTCTATTTATAACTGAATCAAGTACTTCTTTAATTAACACTTATAATTCCAAAATTAAATCTACATCAGATACCATGTTTTAGAAAAATTTCAAGAGAAAGAGAAACATTCTTTTGAATCATCAGAACATAATGCAGATTTTATTTTTAGTCTTCTAATATTATACCTTAATTATAGCATTAACTTTCACAATTTATAAGTATAACTACAGTACCTTTATGTTATCAAGTGGATCCACTTTGACATATTGCTATTTAAGTTTTTGTTTTTCTGCCTGCTTTTTTTGGAGTAGGCAATAAAAGACCAAACTGACATATGTTACAGCATGTATATATGCCCAAATTTCTCGCTTGCAACAAGTAGTAGATAGCTAGGCTAGGTAGAAGCAGATTAACTGGATGGATGGTCAAATATTCAAAAACAGGAATCATTTAGCTTATTTATAAAGATAACCTAGCTAGCTATAACACCCAACATCATTAGATTGATGGGAGTGTTTATTTGCCTTTGACTAGAGGATCACCTATGAAGAATCAAGATATATATATACAAAGACCTAGAAATTAATCGAATGCAATCTGGCCAATATATATATTTGCTTGTAAAATTCTCTTTTAGGCCAGCTTTTGGATACAAAGCAGGACACTTGAATCATGCATGGTTGCAACTTAAATGTAAAGGTTCAGTAGCATTGAAGTAGTTGGCTTTTTTGTCGGGTAAGTTGCTATGAGAACAATTGCAATGGTCTTACTGATTGCAATAATATACATCGGCAAGTTAATATAAAATGAAAAAAAGAATGCCAAAGTCTCAAACCTTTTTCACTGTATGCTACAAAGATAAGAAGCTGCCCAGCAACAATATGTGCATTAGGAAAGCAATCACGTACCCTTATTACTAGCTCCTTGTAAGGATCATTCTGCATTGTACCCCTCTCAGATATCTGTCTACCATTGACATATTCACTTTTCCCAGCACTTGTAGTTGCAGAGACATTTACTAACATTGAACCTAATTTGATTAATTCAAAAGTAAGGAATTAGAATTTGAACCAAAGTTGGGGGATCTTCTTGGTTAATTTATAGATATGTTTCCCAATACGAGAAAGTATTAATTTATAGATATCTTCTTGATTTTAAAGTATTAAAATCATAGACAAATGATTTTATCTCATTGGACAAGGTCTGCAAAAGATTGTGATATTGTTATCATAAAAGCACCAAATTAATCCAAAAAATAATAAATAAATCTGTTTAAGGAATCTAACAAATCAAATGTTTAAAATTAATGTTTAAAATTAGCCTCAGTTGGAGGGGAAATGGAAAGAAAGGCAATGAAATTGTCCAGTGACATGCAAAAGCCAAATTAGAGCAGCTGATGTAGAAGCATGCATGCATTAAGATATGATAAAGAAAACGAACTGAATAATATGTTAAAGTAGCAGGCAAAAGGAACAATTAGAGAAGAGATTTTGCTTTCCAAAGTGAACCTTGAAAACCAGAACATGAGATTAAAGACTAGGGCTTCTAGAGTGACAGGTGCAAGCTAAGAGAGAACCTATGAGAGTGGTGACAGCATCTACCAGTCTGTGGACAACTCTAACTGAAAACTGTGCGAAGCCCTGTGCTCATACCCATGAGGTGCTCTCAGGCAATGACGCCACAACATGCACTATCTTCGGTGGAGCGCAGGGTCCAACTAGCCACTAGAAAATCCACAGGTCGGCGATGTTGGAAGCTCCACCGAGTCTTTTGGGGTTGATTGTGGTGGATGCAAGTCGTGGGAGTTGTGATCATCTCGTGTACGCCGACCCTCTCCTCTCTGAGAAATTATCTTCCCCAAGCCCTAATTGACCCAACATGGAAATGGTCGATCACGGGAGGATTTCATGAAATGGGAGAAAATAAGAGAGGCAGACAGAAAATTTGGTAGATTTGGTCTGAGCAAAGAAATTTTCCTGTTGAAATCGAAGGAAAGGAAGAGAATGCGCGCCACACGGAATTTCCCACTGTGTTGTTCGTCGAAATGGGTTTGCACATGTTACAAGCCGTGTAATATGAAGGGTTTTTTTGCGGTGAAATATGTTTGTGGCAAAAGACCCTTTTTCACAACCATTTTACGTGATCTGTCAGCATGTCGCTGCAACAGAATGATTCTTTCTTCACAAACACACTTTGTGACAAAAGCCAAGTATTTCCCACCATGGTTTGTCTTGGAAAAACTTTTTGTGGGAAAAAGTCTATTTTGTTGTACTGATATTTATCTAATTTCAAAATACAGAAGGTGAGGAAGTTCACATAACTACAGTCATGTTCTGGGGATAAAACCAGTCGGCATACGAGCTAGAAAATCTACTCCTGCATTACATTCTCTAAAAAAGTGCCTTACCACAACCTGATATGTACTAGAAAGAAGTTCGTGAATCTTTTCCCAATAATCTTCTATGTACCAGATCTCACATCTTTTTTTTTTATTTAATAGTTTTAATAGTTAATAAAGTGTTTTTTAATTAGTTTGTGATTTTTTAAAATGTTTAAAGAGTTTTAAAAAAAAATTTACACATTCGGTACCCATTCTCAATAGGTTTTCTCAATGAGTGTAGCATGCATGGTCAATATATAGTAGAAACTTAGCAAACAAATCGATTATGGGATTTGCTTTATTTATAATAAAATAATATACTATTAATATTATTAATAATTATATTTAAAGACATCTACATCACATATATACTATTTATACGACATTTAATTATTGGATTAGAATGATCACTAAATGCATGCATGCTAGCTTTAGTACTGCAAACAAAATATTATTAGGTGGGGGAATTAATTTGTAAGTTACTTTCAACGCCTACCATTATGATGATCGTACGGAAAAAAGGGGGTAACATGAGTAATAATGGCCATCTCCCATGACGAAATATCTAGACATGATGAGGGAGAGTTATATGCTAACATTAATACACTGCAATTAAGGGTAGGTTTGGATATACAAACTTATATCATCTCATTTATCTCATCATTATAACTTTTTCAAATTTTTATATAAAAATATAATAAACAATTCAACATTTTCAAATCACAAAATAAAAATAATATTAAAAAGTTATGTTTGACATATTTTATTTAACTTTCAACAAAATATCTCATCTCATCTCATCTCATTTGAACTCTCTATCCAAACATACCCTAAGAGTTCAATCTAACTACGTACCCCAACCCCTGGCGCTGCTCCCCATCAATCATGTAGTCGGTCTTATAAAATGCTTTTTCTTGACGGTTTGGGCACTATCACAATTTCCAAACCGTCACAAAAATTAATTTTTGTTGTACTGAATGTCCATAATGTTGCAAAAGAAAGAGTCCTAGCAGTTGAAGAAACTAAGCATTGTACCAGAAGGGACAAAAGCATAAATAATTGAGTGTAAATATTCAGTTGTATTCACAAATTCTCAAAAATTGGAGCAAATATGTCTTCTTTACTACGCACATGTTGTTTCTATTCGTTTTTCCCTCTTGCAAATTTTTTCGGTTTTGTTGCTTTTCATGATATTAAGGATATTTGTTTTCATATGTAATATTCAGATATATTCCTGTCTATTTAGAAAGTTATTGGCAATATTAGAATTAAAGACAACAACCTTTACTTACATGCATGTATGTATCCAAACTTGTTACTCGTGGATAAAACTGAATAATGAACTAATTGTTTCAACATAAACAAAGTTAATTCATGAATTAAATCTAAAATGCAAGAATGGACACTACAACACATTTGGTTTTTAGTGACAGTTGAAAATTTGTGACAGTCCCTAAACAGTCACTAAAAAGTATTTTCTGTGACGGTTTTTTAAAACTGTCACCAAAGACGGATGAGATTTTTTTTATGTTCCAACGAATGAGAAAATTACATTCGAACGTAACACATACATTTGGACGTGTGGCTACGTACGTGTGAACGTGAAATGTTTTGGCGCAAACGTTTGAACCTTATTAATTAATTTCGGAACGTTACTTATAAATTTAAATTAAATATGTTCTAATTTTAAATTTATGTGGTTTTTATATTACATAATTTGGATACGAGTCTAAAAAATTGACTTGTATACATTTATATATACACAATTTGTAAAATATAATTATATATTTATATATATTTTAAATATTTATGTTTATATATATATAAACTTATGTCTATATATAAATATGTATATATTTATATATACATATTTAAATATATATTTATGTTTATATATATTTGAAGTTCAGTGATTTAGTATTGAAGTTGAAAAATATAACATTAAAGAAGATTGATAATTGTAATTAAAAAACTATAGATATATTAAATAATATTGTTCCTTACAAATATTAAAATCAAAATACATAAAATATGATAAAAGTACGTAAACAACACTCAGATAATATCGCTGTCTGGGAAAGTCGTAACGACCCGTACCTCCTAAATCAAGGTATCAATCTTGTCGTTGAAGATATGTACACGGTGTGACATCTCGGTGACAGATGCCTCTAGAGGCCCGAGCCGTTCATCGATCTTACGATCGATATAACACTACTCCCCACACTAGGCTGGGGCTGCGTCGGAAGAACTAAATCCGCTACAGGGGGTGGCCGACGTCTCCTCGTCTGTCCAATGCTATGTCGTTAAGTGGTCATGTCAAGGGCGCTCATCTGATCTTTGGCGTGCTCTAAAGGCTGGGTTGGCACTCCCCGAGCAAGTAGTAGCCGGCTGAGCAGGACACCATATGGGAGGTTGTCCGCGGAGACGATGCTCTCCTCTTAACAGATCCTATCAAAGATGAGCAGGGGCAAATCTATGGCATCTCCACGTACCACCCATATAAAAAACTGTGCCCAAGTTCGACTAAATGTGGTCTTATGTGCCACAGGATCCACGTTTGTTGCAACTATAAGATGCAACATGCGGAAGAACGGTATCAAATGATTTTGGTGGAAGGAGTTCAGCGNGTAACAGATCCTATCAAAGATGAGCAGGGGCAAATCTATGGCATCTCCACGTACCACCCATATAAAAAACTGTGCCCAAGTCCGACTAAATGTGGTCTTATGTGCCACAGGATCCACGTTTGTTGCAACTATAAGATGCAACATGCGGAAGAACGGTATCAAATGATTTTGGTGGAAGGAGTTCAGCGTCTCGAGCTACATGCGGTCTCTCCCAGTGAGGATGTAGAAATCCTCGTCTTGGTTGTCATCCATAGCCGAAAGGTCAGCACCCTCGGCCTTTGACTGGTCTGCATCTCTGGTTGATGATGCATCAAATGGGCCAGTAGATGATGCAGAAGTGCCTACATCTGCCTCAATCGATGTCTAAACTCCTCGACGAATCCCGAGGTGGTCAGTGATGACATCGGCTGAAAACTCAAATGTCACACCGCGTACAGTCATGGTGTGAGAGGATGCGTCCTAAGGCATGGAACACATCTCCATGTATAACTCCTGAACCATAGAGGGATATGCCTTACCCATCAATGTGTAGATATTTCCCCAGCCTCTACTGAGGAAGACATCTCTCAGGTTGGTATGCTCCCAGCTGAGCTCGTCGAACTTATTGATCAGGGCCTCTCGCTCGACCATAACAATACGATACCCGATTTGAGCAGTGTCTTGAGTGGCTCCTTCTCTCCCTCGTTTCCTAGAATGCAAAGGATGAGCCATCTCCTGATAATAGAAAATGAAACAAAATTAATTGTACAATTGATGCATATTTGTCTTAATATTAAACTGATTTGCATTAATGTTCAAACATAGAAAATATACGTCCGACCATTACGATGAACTACAAAGAAGACTTGATGGAGATCAACTACAAAGATTTTTCCTTGAATCCAAAAGTTTGGTTTCTATGTGAAAATGTAAATAGATATGTATGTAAAGTGGATGCAAATATTAAAAAGATTTGAAAGGAAATTGTATTAAAACAGAAAGTACATAGCATATTATATTTATATGTTTGTACATAAAGCGCAATAGTTTAATGGTAAAATCAAAATGTTACTGCCATGGGTTGTAAACTCTTGAGGAAGCTTGCAACATCACCAATCTTGATTATAGAGCGAACGCTAATAGGAGTAAAACTGTTCATTCGGGCCAGGTTTTTTCCCTATTCGGTCCGGAACCCAAAAAACTAGATTCCAGTTTTGGGATCTAGACTGGATACTGGTATGGAACCAGGGTTTCGGATTTAAAATCCGCTACCCGGGTTATATATATAAAAAACCTTTGTTCTTTCATTCCAAAATCCAACCAAACCAGAACCCTAGTTCGCTCTCTCTCTCTCTCTCTCACCCAAAGTCCAAATCGAAACCCTAGCTCTCAATCACTCTCTTTCTCACCCAAAGTCCAAACCAAACCCTAGCTCTCTCTCTCACCCATATCTTCTGCTTTCTTTCTCTCGCCCAAATCGTATCTTTTACTCTCTCCCTCGCCCAAATGGAAACCCTAGCCTTCAAAGTTTCCACCGTCCTCTCTCTCTCTCTCTCCATCTCTCTCTCTCTCTCCAAAGACTTGAGCTATGAAGACTATGGGAGTGAAATGTGAACAGTGGGTAAGCTGCTGCTCTTTTCATTTTTTGTAAAAAGAAAATCTTTTTGAGGTACTTAGATGTTTTCAAAACAGATTGGTATTTTCTCCAAAGTTCAATAACTTTTTTTTTCAATTTTGACTCTGTGTGCTTCTATCGTGTATTGATAAGAATCGGCACTCTATGGTTTGGTTAAGCTCTAGACCCTCAAACAAAGGGTTTTGCTTTGATGCTGAGAGATGTGTTAGTATTTGGAAGAAATGGTTTTGTTTTCATTTCTTTGTGTCTTTTGCCCAGATCTAGGGCCCCTTCATTTTTATTTTTTTTTTTTTGATTCTTGGTGTTTGCTGGGCCTTTCCTTTTTGAGAGTATTTTCTAATTTGTGGGTATTTTTAAAAGAAATTTTCTATTGTTTGAGTGTTGGAAATATAAAGGAAAAATGTTATTTTTGGGTGGTTGTAGTTGGACGCACCAACAAATCAGGGGCTTAATCAAAGCAATCCATTGTTTCAACTTCCCTTGAAGATTCTCTCTAGCTTCATGTGTAACATCCAGTATTTTAGTATATTTTAATTAACGGATTATTTTAATTAACTTTAATATTGGTTCTCTTATTTTAAAATTATGGAAGTTTTGATATATTATTTTATAATATATTTTTAAATTGTGAAAATTATTTTGATATGCTCTCCTATTATTAATCACTATTTCACATTTAAATTGATATTTAATTTAAATTAATTTGTTTACGGGTTTTAAAATTATTATTATTTTATTTAAGCTTCTCACTGCGTTTGAATTATTTTATTTAATTTACAATTTTGAAAATCTTTTCGTTGGATCATTTTTGGGACCCAAGTTGTGAGGATTAGACCTCATTTCTTTTCCTTCTTTTTCTTTGCTTCCTTTTCTTTTTCCCCCATTTCTCCTTTCCCTCCAACGCGCAAGCCTCTCTCTTTCTCTCTTTCGAGCGAATCTCCTTCTCCCAGTCTGACACCGCCCAGCCCATAACCTTCCCCACCGACTGATGACCTCACACCACCAACCCCAGCCCCTCCCACGCCGCTGTCAACCCGCACGCACTGCTTGAAGCCTCGGTGTTCCATTCGTCCCTGCGCCACCGTCATGCCACCTCCGGCCACCATTTCTTCACCACATCACCCTTGACCTCCCAGCAACTTAAAGCACCCATCCTCAGTTTCGATCCATCATCGGCGAAACACTTTCATCTACATTTTTTATTTGGGCTTTTGAACCTTAAACTGCCACCTACGCCACCACCTATGCCCAAAAGCCACCACCATTAGCTTCACCGACACCTATAGGCCCTACCCTTGTAATCTCAAGTCTTCATTGGACCCCGTTCAAAATTCACTATTTTTGACCCACGACCACAGTGCATTTTACACTACTCAGTTGCTGTTTTGCCGTTTCTAGCTCATCCGTGATCCTTCAAAAATTATAATATAGCGCTGTAAGTATTTTCTTAAATAACTTTTGAGATTTAAATATATTTTTGGACTAACTCATATTTTTTTTGTTTTGGTTGGTTGTGTCGGACTGAGTCCGATGAGTAAAGCAGTCAGATGGATTGGAGGTTGAAGTTGTTGTGTGTTTCATTTACATTGGAATTTGTTGGTTGTTGATATTGATGTCTTATTTTATACATTGCATTTACACTCATGTTCATGTTTCTAAATGAAAACTGGATTTTCATGTAATTGCATTCATGTTCATGGGTTTATTGAAAACTGAGTTTTCATGTGAGAAATGATTTTTTGGGTGCATGTGTATCACGACTCCAAGCCGAGATGGAGCATTATCTTGGTGAAGCTCCTCTGGTCACTCAGGAGCAGAATATACTTAGTGACGTCCCCTAGATTGCCATCAGGCGACAACGGGATTAGATGAGATGCTAAAGCTCACGTGCCGACTCCATGGCCCCTCTACTGGCGTGGGCTAGAGGATGCTTGACCATGAACGCACTGGGTGTGAAACTGGACATCTCTCGTTATGAAGCCAGGGTGTGCGGATGATCCCTAGGGGAGATCATGGTGCATACGGATAAAACGGATAATGGGCTATTTTTTGAGAAAATGGCATGTGTTGGATAAAAGGATTTTATGTGAGTCATTTTCTGGAAAAATAATGGATTATTGTTTTGGGCCATTTTCAGAACAAATGGTGGAAATGTTTTATTAAAAATGTTTTTGGGCCAAAATGGGATTTTGGCGTGTGTTGGAAAATATTTATTTTAGGGGAAAATGATATTTTGTATCTAGTGCATATTTCATCGTATGCATGCATGTTGGTTGTATTAATGTGTTTTTATCTCAGGGTTGTTTGAATTATAACTTACCTGTGGTACCATGGTTATGGTATCGCTGATTTTGATGTTGATGATACAGATGCTGAGCCTAAGGATTTGGCTCTATCGGATGAGTGATCTGGGATCACTTGTAATTGTATTTTTAGCTTTTATATTATATTTTATGAGACAATTGTATTACTTTTAAAATGCATTGTTTTTGGATATTTGTATTAAACAAATTTTGGTATTTAGTTGATTTGTTTATATTATCCGTTGCGTTTATGTTGTGCACTTATTGTATGTTACACACACTTGACACTTATCATTGGGATGTGTAACCTGTGTTGTCATCATCCGGACATCACGATTCTCGCGTCCATACGTGAGAGTTGGGGCGTCACATCATGCCTTGAGTTGCTGGTATTTCTTTACTCGATTCATCTTTTGTTTTTCTCGTTACCCTTATGTTTTTGTTCATATGTTTGGTTATTGGGAAAACGAGGGGAAAGAAAATTTGTGCTTGATTGTAACTTATTCTGTTGTATGCAGTTTTTTTTTTTTAAACCATGATAAGCCTAGTTAATCTATATTCAATAACTAAATTAGATTATTTGTTCCAGCACTTGGTATTATTATTTTTGCTTTTGGATTATAGTGTTTTTGAGATTTAGTTTCTTTAAAATGCTACTATGTGTATCTAATTGTCAACTTCACGTGCTCTAGTTTTCTTAGTTCAATTTGTCTAATGTGTAATGAGTTATTTTCAGAAAATAAAGTGTAGAATTTGTGAGAATGGTTTTTAGAAGTTCCTCAAATATTTTTTATTTTCTACAATGAAGCATTCAAGTTCTAAAGTCTGTTATTTATTTTCTCAACTATTGTTCATACTAAAACTGAAGTTAAAGCTTGGTACTCAAACTTTGATATTTTACCAAAGTTAGCACAGATCTTTCCATTTATTTCTAAAAGGATGTTGCCACTATTTGTTTGTCATTGTTCTTTTATCAAAAGAATTATTTGTCACTGTTGCTGCATTAAAGCCAAATTTGTAATTATTGATGTAGATTTCATATCTCACCTTCCTCTTAGTAGAGGTCTTTCTTCTTATTTTTAAGTTGTCTCAAACTCAGCGACTATTTGTTTGTTATTACTGCTTCATTGGAGCAATATATATTAGGGTGAACTAGTTGGCATTATTTATTGTGGTATGAGATGCTAATTTCTTTTTTGAATATATTGGACCAGGGATGAGAAGACTTCTAAAGAGCAATGCCAATTTTTGTAGTCATTTGGGGGTAGAGATAGCATGAATGTTTTTAGCAAAGTTCATGTTTGTTGTTTATGTATTGGAGTTTGATTAAAGCAGTTTATTGTGTTTTGTAATGTAACATATAAATACCAAACAATGTAATATGTAGTGGATTGCATCATGTATATATGTTGCATCCATGTTACACAATGAATACTAGATTTTTCTTTTTTTTTTACATGCATTTAGTTAAATTAGTTAATTAGTTGTTTATAACTTTAGTTATTTTTTACATAAATTTAGTTTTCCATTTTGATACATTTTTATTATTATAGAATATTCAATGCATTATTATTATTATATAGATTCACATGAAAGAACTCACTTTTCTATTGTGTCTCACTTTTTAAAAACAATTGTCGAGAGCTTGCTCTGCTAGGGTTTGGATTTCGAGGCTCTGCCATGGCAGCCATTGGGGGCCCTCCTGGTCCCTCGACATTGGCTGGGAGACCACGGTCCTTTGCTGATCTCGTGTCTCAAACACCACAGGCCATTCCTAAGGTGGCTGTTCAATTTCGGCATCCTAAAGTAATGGATGGTGAGGTTTTTGTACAGTTTTCGAAAGAAGAATTAGAGAAGTCTACTGAGCCGTTCCGTTTTGCCATTGTCAGGAAGTTCCTACATCAGAGACCATCTTTGGATTGAATTAGAAGCTTTATTCATGGGAGGTGGGGTCTGATTGCTCAACTGGTGGTATCTGCTATGAGGAGCCCGACACACATTTTTGTTAGATTTTCAAACGAAGAGGATTTTCTAAAGGCCATGACAAGGGAGAGTTGTGATATTGATGGGGTTATGTACAGACTATTTCAATGATCTCTTGACTATTTTGAAGATGTGGAACAAGAAATGGCTCCTATTTGGATCATGCTTCCGGGGCTTCATCCTAATTTTTATCATGAAGCCATGCTAAGGATTGTTATGGTGCCGATTGGAATATATTTGAAACGAGATAACACTACCCATTGTGCTACACTCATGGATGGGGCTCGGGTTTGTGTCCTTTTCAATATTGCACAGAAGCCAATCCAATCTTTTTGGATTGGGACTCCAAAGAAGCCAACAAGTATTTGCCAAGAAGTAGTCTATGAAACTTTGTTGACTTTCTGCGTTGGTGTAAGGTGCAGGGACATAATCAGTTGACCTATAAAGGGCCTATTTAAATGGGAAAAAGGAAAGAACCAAGTCGTGTTTGGATCCCAAAAAAGTCAGATGACGTGGTGCAAAAGGAAAAGGTTGATGACACAAAGGCTAAGACTACCGAGGAGGAAACTGATAAATCAATGGGGGGAGAGGATTTAGTGGAGTTGGTTATAGAAATAGAGCCTCAGATTTTAGTTTCAGATCATGTTATGAACTTTGGGAATGATCTGGAGTTGCATGAGGGACAAATTTTGATGCAGGGGGTTAGGTGTGAATCTAGTGGATTTGTGGAGGGTGAATCTAGTGGGATCCCAGTTATGGAGGTTCTAGTTGACATTGTGGTAATAGAAGAGTTGGGGCCGGATGGAGAAGATTTGATTCCCCAGCAGAATGTTGATGTTAATCTTTGTTCGGGGTTGATAGAGGCACAGGACGTGGCAATTCCTACATCTTTATATGATTCTGAGGGACACAGACAACTTAGCCATTTGGGGAAAGAAAAAGATGGTGCTTCGGATTCAGAAATCGAGAAGAAAGAGATACCTACAAGTTGGTTTTTGTGCAGTTCTTCTAGGGCTCCAAGCAGGCCCTCTCAACTGAACTTATGATTGGAAAAATTATGTTTTGGAATGCTCGAGGTCTCGGAACCTTGAAAAAAAGAATTCGGTCTTTGTTAAAAAATCATAAACCAAAATTGCTTATGGAGGCGGAACATTTTAGAAGTGATATTGAAATTTTACGTTGGCAAAATTTTTTACAGTTTGATGCATCCTTTTCTAATGAAATCAATGATGGAAAATTTTGGATTTTTTGGCAGGATGATATACAGGTTAGTGTGCTTGTTGCCTCTAGTCAACACATAACATTGCTGATTAATTCTTCTATGATGGTATCGACTGTGAATGCCAAATGTAGATACTTGGATAGAAGACCCTTTTGGTCCGAGTTGGTGTCTATGGGTGTAATTGCCTTACCATGGGTCCTTATCGGTGACTTTAATATTATAAGGCACGATGGAGAGCGAAAGGGTGGAAATCCTAGGTTGCCTTTTGCAATGGAGGATTTCTCTAATTTTATTGATGCAGGAGGATTGATTGAAGTGTCATTCTCTAGAAAATCATCTTTCGTGGTGTAATGGACATAGTGGGTTAGCGAGAAGTTGGGCATGGCTGGACAGAGTAATTTGCAATTCCAAGTGGTTGGATTTATTCCCTGTAGGTTTCCTTCAATATTTGGCTCGCAGGTCATCTGATCACTCTCCTTTAGTCCTTCATCATTTGGAAAATTCAAACCCATAAGCCTATGTTCAGTAGTCTATAAAATTTGTTCGAAGCTGTTGGTGGAACGTCTTACATCGATTTTGAGTAGATTAATATCTATGGAACAAGGTCAGTTTTTGCTTGGAAGAAGTATTTTCGAGAACATTAGCATAACCCAAGAATTAGTGCATGCTATGAATTCGCCGGTTAGAGGAGGTAATCTTATGCTGAAGATTGACATGGCCAAAGCCTATGATACGATTGATTGAAATTTTTTATTCCAAGTTCTTCATGTGTTTGGTTTTTTAGTTGAGGTTTGTAATCTTATAAAACAATGTGTTACTACTCCTTGGTATTCGGTGGTCTTGAATGGAACGGCTAAAGGTTTTTTTTTAAGGGGGAAGGGGTCTTCGTCAAGGCGACCTAATATTGCCTTATTTATTTATATTAGTTGAGGAAGTGTTTACCCATTTGCTGCGGTAGAAACTCTAGGATGTTCTCATTGGTTTATATTCAGAGCCACTTAATGGTCCGTTAATGTCTCATTTACTTTATGTGGATGATATGGTGATTTTTGCAAATGGAGGTAAGCGATCTGTCAAGATGATTAAAGATTCCCTTAATTTATATGCTTCTTTGTCGGGTCAAGTAGTCAGTGAAGCAAAATCTACTATATATTTCTCTACCAGAATATCTCCTTCAAGACAGCGTCAAATATTGGAGCTTACAGGTTTACTGCTGGCAAATTCCCAATTAAATATTTGGGAGTTCCTATCATCGCTGGGCATATGATGACTCTGTACTTAAATGATTTGGTGATGAAAATTCGGAAGAAAATAGAGGGATGGAAGACTCGGTTTTTATCTTCAGGGGCTAGATTAATTCTCTTAAAGCATGTGTTAGCAAGTCTGCCAATACATTTGTTAGCTGTCTTACGTGCTCTGGAGTCAGTATTTGCTATGTTCAATCGCCTATTTAGTACTTTCTTTTGGGGTTAAGCTGAGGGGAAACCAAAAAAGAAATGGGTGAAGTGGGAATCAATGTGTAAACCAGTGGATGAGGGAGGTGTTGGCCAATGGAAACTCATTGAGGTACAAAAGTCTTTACATTAAAGTTTGCATGGAAACTACTTATTGAAAATTCGTTGAAAGGGATTCATTTCTGGAGAAGTGTTGTGGTGCAAATCCCGTGATTGGATAATCCAAATGGATTGTTAGAGAAGAAAATATTTCATTTTTGGCGTGATAACTGGCTAGAAGCTGGGCCATTATGCGCTGAGTGCAATATTGGTGACCATCCGAAGTTGAAAATTAAGGAATGCATGGTAGAGAATAGTTGGGATGTGGATACTTAGTGTAGATAGTAGGAGCGGAGGTAACAGAGAAGATATTAACGGAAGTAGGGGGTACAAAAGATGGCTCGGATATATTAATCTAGTTAGGGGAGTCTGATGTAAAGTTCACAACTTCATCGACTTCGGATCTTGTGCGCGTTGTTGCTCCAAAAAGGCAGTGGTCCAATTGGATCTGGCATATGGATTTACCAAAAAAAGAATTCTATCGCCATGTGGAAAGCTTTATCACAGAGCTTGAGTGTTGATGAGAGAATTTAGGGCATTGGCATTCCTGTCGTTTCCAAGTGTGAATGTTGTGAACAGGGGCTAGTAGAAGACTTGAATCACGTTTTATATGCTGGGAAAATTGCTAATAAGCTATGGCAGACTTGCTCCATTTTTTTAGGAATCCCTTTCATTCCAAATAGGACGTGGAATCAGTCAGTGCAGGCATGGTTTTAGTGCACCAAAAATGCCTCACAGGTAGATAATCTTATTGGTTTGATTCCTTTCGATTATTACCCGGAGTTTGTGGTCTTGGAGGTGTGCGGCTCACATGGAAGGTAAAAAGGACTCATCTGCTGATTATGGCTTAAAGTCAAGTATTGGATTAATTGGGTGGCCAGTAGGTTGAGAACGGCTTAAAGGATGAGCTGGAGGACTTGTGCAATTTTGTCTGCACTAAATTTGCCGATAACCAATGCACGTCCGAAGCAGTTGAGAGCAATTTATTGGGATAAGCCAATACATGGCTGGTTCAAGCTAAATGTGGATGGGAGTAGCCTTCATAAC
>QEOT01001752.1:60212-72748 GCA_003123785.1 Pterocarya stenoptera
TTGTCTGAATCACCAATATTACTACAACATGTGTTGTGCATTGTAATGTGTCTTTTAGTCCTAAACTTATCATCCATGTTGTTGGCACAAGGATTTGTAATTTCCTCTTGTACTTTGGTTGTATTTGCAAACATAATTGTATTTTGATGGCCTCTCGCGAAATGACCTGTTAAATGGTTTCTCGCAAAAACAACGACCTGCAGAGATTTTTGATCACCAAAAAATACCCCGCTGCTTGAAAGAATCAAAGCCCAACCTTCCAAGGTCGCAAGGTCCACAAAGATATCCTCTGTTATGTTTCCTACCACTCCATAGAGAAAAAAAAAATGTAAAACAGGGCGGTAAATATCGTGATGGCCAGGATCATTGATTGACTTCTGAAGATATTGTACTATTAAGTGATGCTCAACTGTGGATGAAGAAGCTAATTGGGGTAGAGTAGTAGGTGAACAAGTACTGATGCTATCTCTATGAATTGTTATAGTGCCAATTGAAAAGAAGTAAAATAGATGGACTTCACATTATCTCGCGCAAAAAAGGCACTTTACATTTTGTCATTGTTTCGGATGGACTTCCGTTGAAAAAAATAAAAAATAATACAAGTTAAATTTTTATAATTTAATAAGATGATATTAATCTTATATTGTGTTCACTCTCTCTCTTATTAATAATCTTGCCTCCCTTTATAAAATTATCTTGATCTTATAGATTAATTACTTATAAGTCCAATTTAAATAAATCTAATCTGATTTAAAAATAAAATAAATAAAATACATCTAACATAAAATAAAATTCCTTCTAATAACATGATGACACATTTTTACTATCAATAAAAATGTGCAATGAATTCAGACAGTTTGCTCATGTTATTAAATGGGTTGAAACTATCACTAGCTAGTCCAAGCCTAACATTACGAGCATCGTTGGAAAAACCATGCATGTTTGGTATCAAATTCTTTCCATACCCTAGAATCAGCTGGGTGTCTCATGCAACTTGGATCATCAATACGTTCTTCTACATGCCATCTCATGGCTTCTGCTATCTTTTTTGACATAAATAGTCTCTACAACCAAGTCTTCAAAGGAAAATAGCGTAATATATTTTTAGGTATTCTCCTTTGTTTACTTTTCTGTGAAACCCATCTAGATGCATTACATTTAGGGCAGACATCTTTGTCAGCATTTTCCTTCAAGAACAAGACACAATCATTAGGGCATGCATGTATCTTTTTGTATGTAAAGCCCAATCCACGCTCCAAGCGGCAAGCCTCGTGATATGAGTCAGGAAGAAGGGCATCAAGAAATGTTGCTTTCAATAGCTTTATAACCATGTTAAAAGACTTCACAGTCCAACCACCAACACACTTGATGTGAAGCAACTTGACTATAAATGATAGTTTCGAGAATTTTGTGCTTGATGGATATAGTGGATGACGTGCATCGTCTAGCTACCCCTTGAATGTTTGGTATTTTGGAGTATCAGAGGTGTGACCCCCAACATTTGCTTCATCACATGATGAATTCCTAGTCTCATGATCCATAAATGATCCAACCCGAATGTCATCTAACATCTCGTCTACATTATCAATGTAGTCATCATTACCACTATCTCCATCATCTCCCTCGTCAAACAAATGTGTAGGCAAAGATTCTTCCTCCCCATGAAATATCCATTTGTTATAATTTGGATCAATCCCTATTATGAACAAATGATCCTCGACCACACTAAATGGATGGAAAAGCATATTTTGGCATCTTCTACATAGACACCTAATGCGATCACTTCCGGGTGCATGCGCTTGACCCATAGCAATAAATTGTTTAACACCTTCACCATATTGGTTGGACTGCAATCTATTTTCGATATGCATCCAAGCCTTATCCATCTAAGGCTTGAGAAGAAATTGTAAAGGTTAGTAAATTTATTCTTATGAAACAAATGTCCACAAAGAAGAAGGTGTCTATGCTTTATAAAAAAAGAGTATACATGCTCATTGATGGACCATGTTATTGAAAACAAAACTACGCGCCCCAAAGAGAAGTCACATTAAGGATCGATCAATCATTCTTGACTATAACATTTGAGTGCCTCTAAATGCTATCAAAATGGTTGCATTAATTAATCTCTTTGGAGTGGTTAGTACCCAAGCCTCCTCTAGTGGTTGATGGTGGAAAATGAATGATGCATTCATGTGGTACTGACTAAAGAAGCAGTGACTTAATTCTCTCGGGCAATTCCAAAGAGGAGTAGATTTGCACTAGTTGAGATTGCTAAGAGCAAGGTCACAATGGATTTCCAACACAACCTTTTTGTATAATCTGCTATCCAAATTCATCGACAGTATTAAGTCTTTAGGTTTATCTTATTGTAAAGAGAAGATGCTGTTTACTTGGTCTAAAACCTATTGGGGGCTTAGATTTGATTCCATAGATGGATGGAGGTTAGATGATTCCATGTATATTGAATTAGAAGATGAACCATCAAGTTGTTACCAACAAAATTAAGACATACGTACAGAGATTGATCGAGGACAATATATAATGGTCTCGCAAAGTGGGTGCACGAGGAAATAAAAATAAACACTAACAGTAGCAGTACTAGATGCATGATATATATTCATAATCGACCCATCCATTATCTCCTGCATGACGAGCTCATTCTAATTAAGCTGTTGTTGCCACGCTCAAATGTCAAATATAGTACTGCAAGTACTATATACCTAGTTAACTAATTAAAGTCTCGTGGTTATGAAAAGCATGCATGCATTTATCTAATAAATGGAAAAGAAAGGTTCATGAATGTCTTAATGTTTCTGTAGTACTACAAGAAAAAGATGCAAGTTTCAGAAGCAGGGACCTAGGGAACGTGTGTGTGTGTGTAGTTTTGCTGTTAGTAATCTAGCAACTCCCAACATGTGTAATAAAACATGTCGATGATGATCAGCGCCTGACAAAAGTACTAGTACTACTCATGTTTGATCTTAGTTTGAAATGTTTTGACTGCATTGCATGGTATATACAATAATATGAATGGTTTACATTGTCAATCGTCAATCTTGGCAACATATATATATGGCCATCAGTCAAAGAAAAAATTAATTTCGCGAAAACTCCTTGTTTCTCCACTACAACTTGCATTAATTACTGCATGACCCTGCATGCATGCATCCACTACCTATTCCTTGTGCAAATTCAGTGGGTTTAGATCATAGGTTAACTATTTTAATTAATTAGCTGATTATGAGCCACCCCACCTACAACTTACATTGAATCTAACTAAAACAAACTTGCAAGATGATCAAGCCCTTCAGCAAAAGTATATGCTCCAAGAAAATACTTCATGGCCATGTGCATATATATTTGGCATTTCTAATTATTCTTTGAGTTCAACTTCCAAATTAAGCTAATCTGGTCTCATGCCCTCGTTCTATTTTCTACAACACATGATAGAAGTATTTCTGTATAAGAGTTCAATAACTATTCTATGTTATATACTATGATCACAAATTACACAGAGAGAAGAAACAGATGGTTTAGGGTCAAAAATAAGGATCTATCTTTAGGAGAAACGTGTAGGAACGGAGCATTAAGCTTGACAATAATATCAGACGAAAGTCATTCCCTAGTATATAACCTTTCGATCATAAATAAAGGGAGGATTTCAGTTTTTGATCTTTATGGAAATATGTTTTACACAACCATATCATCACAACATTAGACAGATTTTACACAACCATATCATCACAAAATTACACAATATGTTACACAATCATATCATCAGAAATTACACAGAGAGAAGATGGAGGGAGAAGAGAAAGGCTCACCGTGTCACACTTAATTTTGAGAAGACGTGTACTGGACTGCGGCAGGCAAAGGTGGTTGGGGAAGGGTGGCTGACTAGGTGAGGTCGCGACGGGGTGGGGGGGGATTGGGTGAGGTCCCGGCAGGGT
The DNA here is from genome assembly GCA_003123785.1 of Pterocarya stenoptera. NCBI lineage: Eukaryota > Viridiplantae > Streptophyta > Magnoliopsida > Fagales > Juglandaceae > Pterocarya > Pterocarya stenoptera. Next base: position 64,163 of record QEOT01001752.1, read on the forward strand.
TGGGGTGGACTGCGTTAGTTCGCAGCATGGGTGGGGGGGACTATGTAAGGTTGCAGCAGGGGTGAGGGGAGCCTGGGTGACGTCACAGCAGGGGGGAGAGGCTCGTGGTCAAGAGAGAGAGGGGTGAGGTCACGGATGCAGTCGCCGACAAAGAGAGAGAGAGAAAGTGAGAGAGGACAGCGTCGCGGGGTGGGGTTAGGGGAAGAAAGGAAAAAGCGGTCGCGGGGTACTGCGGGTAGAAGAAAGGAAAAAGGAAAAATGCGGGTATTCGGTTTATTAGTTTTTGCGGCGATAACCGTCGCCGTAAATAATTATATTTCGCCGCAATAGTATAACAGAACGAAGAATTAATTTATGTACGCTTATTTGCGGCGATATTAATTCGCCGCAAATATGAATTCTGTCGTCACAAAAAAGTTATGGCCAACTAGAAGGCAACGAGTTTCTTAAACTATTTGCGGCGACTTTTTATCGCCTCATAACTATTTTTCGCGGCAAACACATTTTTTTCCCACAAAGGTTTACTTGCCGATGTAATCTCGTGGGAAAAGGGGTATGATTTTTTCCACAGCCAGTTTTCGTGTAATAAGCAGATTATTTGCCACAATTGTGTATCTTGAAAAAAAAATTCATGGCAAAAAGCCATATCTCTTGTAGTGAGATTTAATTATTTTATTGAATTACTATAATTACAATCTAATATATTAGACTGAGTATATAAAGAATGAAATTAATATAATTAATATCTCAGATCGAGTATAAAAAGGTGGTGCATAAGATTAAAAGATATTATTTAGGACTTAGGAGGGATAAGTTATTATTCTTTATATTTATATTTATAGTTCAACCCTGACGCGCGTTTCATTAATATCTAGTGTTGGGATCGATTTTCCAAGCGCGTCCATGACCTTTTTTTTTAACCTACTATGGAGTTTTAATTACTGTTTGCATGCATTAATTATCTTAGACATTTAATCCTAGAACGTACTTACGTACCCTAACTAGCTAGTTTTTTTAACGACTAATATTCCGAGTAACGTAGTACGTACGACCTTCAGATACATTGAAATAAATAATTAAGATCATGATTTAGAAAAAGAGTAATTCTACATACAGTCGTGGAATGCGCAAATGCCATACAGTCGCTTTGAAAATGAGTGGAGTCCGCTATTAAAAACTTAACTTTTTTTCAAGTGGGTCTCATCTTTATTCACTTTTTATCAAAGCGACTGCACGCCACTTGTATACTCACGACTGTATTTATTATTTCTCTTAGAAAAAAGTAATAAATGAAAAGTTATTTATTTTTTTATGATCGAATGAAAAGTAATTAATTTTGAATACGTACGGATGGTACTGATCATGAATTGAGCAATAACAACTAACATTTTAAGAAATATATTTATTTGTAATCAGATTACATTTGCAACGAAAAGAATCATTATTTATTAGAATAAAAATTTATTCTCCTTACAAATGATTATTTCCGACGTCGCGACTCTCATATGTTATAGGTACGCGGCATGTTTGGTACGACAACTAATTAATCTGCCACGTACGTACGTACCTCTCGATCGCCATTTTTTTTTTAATTATTGAAATTTTCGAAACACAGGAGAATCAGACGACGAAGCATTCACTAGATTGAGTATGCTGTTCCAGTAAGGATTATTATTCTCCTCAAAGTTTCCGCTGCAGGTTTTATCTCCATTTTCCATAATGTTGTCTCCGGCCAACAATGAGTTCTTGTCGTCACAGTTATAGGCCAAGATATCAGTGAAACCTTCCACGATATTTGAGAGATCAGGCGTGTTTTCACTCATAGCCCTAATGGAATCCGCAAACCATGCACTTTCCGTGGTATACGTCATTTCCTGCAATGACATTGTGTTATCCAATCTTTCTTTGAGTTCTTCTGGCATTTGACAGACTTCTTTGATAATCCCAACTCCGCATGTAGCCGAGCTAGTGGCGGCGAAATCAAGTGCTGCGGCCACATGGCTTTCAGTGAGTGCAACAGTACTTTGGATGGCGAATGCGTTCACCGAGCTCAACGTGAATGTCGGAGACTCAAGGCCGTCTCCGGCGACTGGGAATATGCCGGCTTCCGTTGACTTTGACCATAATCCTTGCCATGCTTTGAGCACGTCAAGGCATGGTGGCAGTGCGGGTTGAGCGAGGGTTTTGTTGATGTTCTGAGCAGGAGCAGAGGAGATCATGACCTGCTGTTGAATAGGGTTGGACACAAGCAGCTTCGACTCCCTTACCAGTCTGACCTCGGCTTCGAGCCTTGCACTCTCCCACTGAGCCATGTGGCTTAAATATGCTGCGTCTTTGGAGTCCCCACTTCGGAAGCCGGTTTTGGGCTTGTGGGTCATGGGATCGATGCCCATTTTAGTTAGTCTTTTCTTAAGATGTGTGTTCCAGTAGTTCTTAATCTCGTTGTCGGTTCTCTTGGGCAAGTGAGTTGCAATTGCCGACCATCTGAAAACAAAAATCATGACATGAATTATAGAGATCAAGAGGTATTTCTTCGTTTTCATGGCAGATATTTCAAGAATGATAACGACAAGACAATGATCGTGATAAATAAGTTGATTATCTGCTAATCTTGTGCGTTGGGGTGGAATCTTGAACTTACAGTAGCAGTTTCGACTTTCGTGTCCTATCTCATTCTCCACTTAATTTATAGGTGAAAAGGAACAGTCAACCATGTGAATGGCGCTGGGGTCTTCATGTTCTATGTTCAAATGGCACTCTCATGGGCTCGATTAGGAAAAGGCCAGCCAGAAAAATGGCACTCTCATGAGGTGTGATATATTTATATATATATAGCTAAGGGAAATGATGTATCCCCCGCTCCCAGTTCCGCTCCCAGTTCCGCTCCCAGTCCCGCTGGGATTTTTTTTTTGTTTTTTATTTTATTTATTTTATTTTTTGATTAAGAAAATAATTTCTAATAAAAATGTGATTTTTTTTATTTTTTAAAAATATTAAAAAAATATATGTTGAAAATGAAAAAAAAAAAAAAAACACATAACGGGACACCGAGCGGGAGCCACAGCGGTGTCCCTAGCACTGCTCATATAGCTAAATATGATCGCCCAGAAAATTAGTTGACATTAATGAGCCAATCGGTGTTGCATATATATTAGTTGCATGCAGTCAATGAGTAGTACTAGGAGAGAGCGGCTAAAAACAGAAAGAAGTACCGCGCGTTGATTAATGTATGTACCTGTTCCCAAGAAGAGCATGAAGCTGAATGATGGACTGTTCTTCCTTCAAGCTGAACTTTCCTCTTTTGATATCAGGTCTGAGGTAATTGGTCCATCTCAGCCTACAGCTCTTCCCACATCTCTGAAGCCCTAAAACCCACCCAAAAGGAAGGAACCCAAAAAAAGAAACCATCGATTAGTGGTGTCATATAAATATATAGGCTATAATACATCATACATCGATTAGCTAGCTAGCTAAGGTCCTCTATCGCTAGTATACCAGCCTTTGCGGGCAAAGCTCGCCAGCTTCCATGGCCATGTTCTTCGATGTAAGTCGAAAGCTTCTGGTCATCCTCAGGTATAGGATACGGTACTGATGTGGGAGATAACTAGGTCAGCGCGACGATATATAGATGATAAAAAAACATTATAAATTATAATTAGGCTGCGTTTGGATCCCCAACTCATTCCAACTCATTTCAACTCATTCCAACTCATCTCAACTCATCATTACACCTTTTTCAAATCTCAATACAAAATATAATAAACAATTCAACTTTTTCAAATCTCAAAACAACTTTAATATTAAAAAATAATATTCTAACAATATTTTATCATCTGACAACTGGTTGAGCTGGTTTTCCATTAAAATAATAAAATAAAAGTTTACCGATACAATAAATATAATATTTATTTTTAACTTCAGGTCAATTTATAAAATATGTTAGAAGGTTGGCCGTTTCCAATCTCCCCCAACTTTCCAGTACAACTGTTTGTAAGAGTAATAATATTCTTACCGTTGGTTTTTATTGATAGTTTTTACTGTTGTGATTTTTTTATTTTTTTATTAATATTATTTTTACTTAATGATTAAATAAGTACTTTTTAATAATATTATAAATTTTTTATTTTTTTAAAAATATTTAAATATGTTAAAAAAATATATATAAAAAAATACAAAAAAAATAAAAACCTCAAATGCACTAACGGTAACTCTCAGTGGTAGTTGGGAGCAGTGGTCGTAGTGCTGCTCTGTTTGTAAATCCCGACTTGTTGAAAAGGAAAATTTCCCTCCTCATTCATTATTTATCATCTGATCATAGTCTATATTTTATAAAAATACATTTTTAAATCTTATAAAAAACACCTTCATACCTTTAAAAAATAATTATAAATATAGGTGTGTGATGTAAATAGTTACTGATTTATAACAAAAGTTGTCAAAAATAGACTAGCTTAACTGCATTTGATAGCTTAACTGCATTTGATAGCTGAAATGATTTGGATGATTTGTGTTGATGTGTGAATAGTAATGAGTTAAAATATGTATGTCAATTTTAATTTATAGGTCTATTGAAATAATTTTTAATATATAAAATAAGTTAAGATAGATTTTAAATTTTTATAAAAAATTAAAAGAATAATGAATTCCATCGATAACTACTGATTAATCTCGTTCCATTTCTTGTCATGTTGACACAAATAACGCGTTCAAAAAAGTATGACTGCTATTTGGTCGCTATATTTGTTGCCGCAAAAATTTATAAGTTCTGCACCAAAAAAAGTACAAACCATGGTTAAATATGGCCTCAAAATACAGAACTTCTTTTTTGCGATAATTCTTTCCGCCACAAAAATCCATTAATAGACTGTTGAGGTTGCAAATTCTTATTTGAAGCCGTTTTTGTTCCTAGGGTTGTAATCGAGTCGAGCCAAACCGATCCTTGGTTTGTTGAGTTCGACTTGACGCAAAAAACTCAACCTCGATCTTAAGATTTTTATTTAATCTTTATTCGAGCTCAAGCTCAACTCAAATTGTTTATTTTCTTTTATTTTTTGAATAAAATTTAATAATTATTAAATTAGATAAATAAAAAATTTAAAATTCAATTTGTATAATTAAAAATTAAAACCTCTATTGAATTATAAGATTAAAAATTTATAAATAATTAATATGTAGCTAGTTGATATTTATCCACAATAACAATATATTATATGCATACATAAATTATTAATAAATACACATAATAGGATAGCATATATTTATTTTATATATGGTTCTCATAAATTAGTATATGAAATTATTAAATCTTATCGACTAATTATTGTATAAATTATAAAATGTAACTATAAAGCATTATCTAATCAAGTCGAGCTAACGAGTCGACTCAGGTATAAACAAGCGGGCCTTAATGAGTCTTAGTCGAGTCGAGTCGAGTTTAGTCGAGTATGTGTGATTTACTAATCGAGCGGATATCTGCTTTCACGGTTGAGCTTTTTTTACATGAGTCGAGTTCAACTCGAGTTTAACTGAACAAGTAGAATCGAGCGGGCTACTAAATAGACTGGTTCATTTACAGCCCATTTGTTATCACAAATACATATTTGTGGCCAAAAAAATTATTTCGAATAAAAGCTGGCCAGAAGTTATAATATGTTACAAAATAATAATAAAAAAAAAAGTAGTTTCGAAACATAATGCTTAAAAAATACACATCTTACATTATATTATAATGTATAAAGCAATCACATAATTGTCTATAAGGCTTCTAAAAGACCCTAATATTACACCATGAGTTTACTCCAATTAAATAGCAATATTACAGACATGCATATGGAAATTTACCCCAAGAAGGCAAGAAGCCCAAGCATAATAATTGATGTACCACTTCAATAATAATTTGTAGGCAATAATAATTTGCTTTTATAAGTACTTTTTCATCTGTCCGAAAGTTCTAATTGGCGCAAACTGATCAATGATTTCATTGAATATTTATAACAAATTATAGCTAGATATATTAGCACAGAAAGATATATATATAAATGTATATATATAAATAACATCATTCCAAAGGTTTAACTAATCTTTTGTTTGTTCTGGATTGGAAAGCTTAATGGCCAAGTTTTGGTGGGGACAAACAATGAGGAGAGGAGAATTCATTGGGTCAGCTGGAGCAATATGTGTGAGGGTCAATCGAGAGGAGGCATGGGATTCAAGGATTTAATGGCTTTCAATCTTGCTCTTTTAGCAAAACAAGGTTGGAGATTGCTACAAGATACAAAATTAGTGCTTCATCAAATTTTAAAAGCCAGGTATTTTCCAAAAATAGACTTCTTTGAAGCTAGTTTGGGCAAATGTCCCTCATACACATGGAGAGGCATTTGGGAGGCTAAGAAGTGGCTGAGGGCAGGATGCAGATGGAAGATTGGAGATGGGAAATTAGCTCACTTATGGACTGACCAATGGATTCCATGCCATAAGAATTTGGAACAGGAGATTGGGTTTAATGACCAAAAGAGAGGGGACTTGGTGGCCTCTATCATTGATAACTCTACCAGATGGGGGGATATTATGAAAATTAAATATCTTTTCAGTCCAGGTGTGGTGGCAGATATCATGAAAGTGGTTATTTCTCCTGGGGAAATAGTTGATAAATGGGCTTGAAGCCATGAAAGAAGTGGTAAATTTTTGGCTAAGAGTTGCTACAGTTTTATTATATCTTTGAAAAGGAATTGTTTGGTAGAATCCTCAACCATGAGTAGGCAACAGAGCATGTGGAAGGCTTTGTGGAAAATGAGTGTACCAACAAGATCAAAATTTTTGCCTAGTGGGCATGTAAAGAAGTACTTCGTTCCAAGGAAAATATGTTAAAAAAGCAAGTCATTCTAGATGGGAAATGTAGCTTCTGTTTGCAGCTAGTGGAAGACCTTCATCATGCTATAACGAGATGCTGTCAAATAAAATAACTATGGCATGAATTTTCCCATATTTGGTTAATAGTTCAAGAACTCAGATTTTTTACTTGGCCCTGCAACTTGTTGAAAAGGAGTATGAGAGATTGAGCACATTCTATAGCATGGCCTGGGGATGCTGGTATAGAAGGAATAAAATGGAATGTGAAAAGACAAAATTGACTCCAAGACAAGTGATAGAGTATGCTTTGGGTCTCATGAAAAGCTACAAGGAAGTAAAAGCAAAAACTCGTGTACAACTTAAAGACTATCTAAGCTGTAAACCTCCTTCGATGGGTGTGCTAAAACTTAACACTGATGGAGCAATGTTTGGTGATCTGCAAAAGGCAGGAGTTGGAGTAATTCTTAGAGATGCAGCAAGAAATGTGATCATGGCAACAAGTAAGGTAGAAACTAAAGTTGAAAACCCAGAAACTATTGAGTTATTGGTAGTCTTCAGAGGCATGTAGTTATGCTCAAGTATGGGTATATCAGATATCATTATTGAAAGTGACTGTTTGATCTTAGTTGAGTCACTAAAGCGAAACGACATGAAGGATTCTTTTAATGGGGTGCTATTTAAAGAAGTTCAAAGACTCCAAAAATGCTATATACCACTTGTTTTTTTAATCATGTATATAGAGAGGGGAATGAGGTTGCTCATCAACTCGCTCGTTATTCTTGAAAGGTTGATAATATTGAGATGTGGTGAGATTGTATTCTAGAATTTCTTTCTCAAGCCATATGGCTTGATAAATGTCTGTAATTGCTTTCTCAAATGAATTTTGATGATTTCCTATAATAATAATAAAAACCTTGTCCTTTGTTTTACCAATATTGCTGTTATTGATGACCTACGTATATATTGTGTCTGGATGCGTAACTTTCACACCCAAAAGAGATGCCAGCGTATCATTAATTCTCACACCATAAAAAACATGATGCTTCTTGGACCCAAAATTCTTAATTATTTTTTTTTTTTACCAAAAGAGTTAAACTAAGAGCAATACAAAGTATTTCTTACCACATTTAGTGTTTGTGTAATTACAAGTAATTTGTATGCATGGTATAATCATTTGTATATTATATATAAGACCTATTACAATTATAAAAATAAAATTTAAAAACACAACTTCTTTAGAATGACTAATAATCATGTATATCACTACAACATATTTGGCCATTTCCCACGAGTTTTTTTTTTTTTTTTTCGAAGATGTACAATGGTGACAAATACCTAGTTGATGACATATACCTAATCCATGGGAAAAGAATTGGCCTTTTGCAACGAAATTACCCCCGACAAGCACAAAGTCCACACTAAAAAGACTATTTACAGTGAAAATATATCTCCGCAAATAATGATGGGAGAATGTGACACCACTTTCTTCGCTTTTTTTCATGTACAATGACTATGGCATGCTGCTAAAAGTGAAATTGTTATTTGTGGTGACATCATACCGCTAGAAAAGTCCCCTACATATAAGACATTTACTATTCCCTCCCTCATTTCTTCTCCCCCAGCCCAATACACTCTCTTTGTTTCTCGGTGAGTTTGCCGTGGATCTTCCATGTCGTTGCCACCTCCTCCACAGAATCTCCATTTTTAATAAGCTCTCTCTCTCTCTTCTCGCTCTCC